>CAUYQG010114357.1:0-14370 GCA_963574415.1 Tarsius wallacei | reverse complement strand
CCACGCCTGGCTAATTTTTTGATTTATTGTAGAGATGAGGTCTTGCTTGCCCAGGTGGGTCTCGAACCCGCGGGCTCAGGCAATCCACTCACCTCAGCCTCCCAAAGGCGCGGGATTACAGGCTGAGCCACCGAGCCCGGCAATACACACTGTTTTAAGGCACATGTAATATTTATGTATTCCTGCTTAAATGTCCTAGTACCAGAACTAATTGTTGCCTTTGCCAGGAATAATACTTCCCAAATATCCTCCTATTTTCTTTCTTATCATTTAGGCCTCATCTTGTCATTAGAATTTATCCTTCTAAACCTTCACTAAACCACTTTATAGAAGCTCCCCAATCAATCATATAACCATACTTGTGTACATCATAATTACAATTACTGCCTGATATATATCTTTTTGTTTGTATATTAGATCTCTCTTGAATAGAATTTAAGCTCTATGGTAAGGATGAAGTTATAATGTCTTGCTTATTATCATATTTCCAGTGCACATGATAGTGCATGGTACATAGCAGATGCACAATAAATATTTGTTGGCTAATGAACTCAATAAGTGAATAAATAAATTGAGCTAAATGATAATCTTATAAATTCTGGGATGTTTCTTCTGTCCATGCACCAAATCTGTGTTCGCAGATGATTAGGTTATTCCAATGAACATCTTCATACCACAGATTAACAGAAGATGTTGATTTGTATCTTTTGGCTCCCCTTCCTGTGGTAGTAAGGGCTTTTACTTACATGTTTTTTCAGAGCAGACACAAACTATCTCAAGCACACATATGATCAATAACTCATTTTACATGGGGAAAGAAAATGGAACACTTTACAGCTTATAAAGCTGTTGGACCAGAACTAGTGAATGGGAGATAAAAGGCTGTAAACAAGTCTGTAAGCCAAGTCAAGCCAATAGAACATATTTAGGGTAATCATAAGGGATTTTTCTCAAACTCAATTCACAAGAAAATATGCAAGGCAGCCAATTTTCCACTTCAGGTCTCATAACAAAAGCTTTCAGAACTGACAGCTTATACTTTATTAAACAGAATATAAATTAATAAATACACAGACAGTCTTGTGACTAATTGTATTTACTAGCATTTGAGGTTCAGACAAGATAGAATGTCTTTATGAGAAAACCTCCTTTTTCTTATCTCTCTTCCATCATGTTTTATGTGCCTGCTTACTTTTGCCGTTTTTAAAAAATATTTATGCATTTTCAATTCAAGAAGTATGCCATTAATATCTGCTATGAACCTAGAACTAGTCCAGGTGCAGGGGATAATGCACTAAATAAATAAATAAATATTTAAAATTCCTGTTATGGAGTTTACATTCTAGTGGGTGAAGTGAGACAAATACAGTATTTTTTTTTAAAGTAGGTACATCAGATAGTGCTAAGTAATAAGGAGAAAAATAAAGTAGAGATTCTGTTATAAAGTGTCAGTATGTTTGGAGATAGGGAGGAAGGGTAAGTACAGTGGCTCTGAGGTCAAAACATTCCTAGAAGTTCAAGCCAAGAGCATTACAGTTGAGGCAAATAGAGTAATGATTAGAGTAGTTACAGTCAAAGGGGTGTTGAGAACCAAATCGTAGAGCCTTACAGTTCCCATAAGGACTTAGCTTCTGAGATAAGAAAGAATGAGAATAAAAAAATCAAGTTGAATAAAAAGTTTTTGGTCCAAGTAACCAGATGGGAGGTCATGCCATTTGCTGGGATGATGAAGATTTTCGAAACATCATGTTTTAGTAAAAGGTGTCAGGAGTTTGATTTTGGATATATAACTTTTTGTGAAGCCTGTAAAGAGTTGGTTGTATGATTCTGGACCTTAAAGGAGAAGTCTAGGAGTCATGAGCTGGAGATGATACTGAAAGTTATGAGACTGGATGAGATGACTGAAGAAGAGCATGTAGAAGTCGATGAAGTAAGCCTGAGGCTCATTAACATTGAGAGGTTAGAGAGAGGAATAGGAGTAGCCAGTACAGTAAGAAGAAAATTAGCAGAGTGTGGTGTCCTAGAAGCCTGCTGAAGTAAGAATTTATAGAATGATGGAGGAATTCACTTGAATATATGCTGCTAATAAACCAGGTGTGAAAAAGAAAACTGAGAATTAGCCATTGCATTTAGCAGGTGAAGGTCCTTAGTGACTATAAGAAGAGAAATTTCAGTTGAGTGATGGGAACAAAAGTCTGAATGAGTCCAGAAAAGCATACAGAGATGGTGACTACTCTTTTGAGAAGTCTTTCTGTAGAGGAAACCCGGAAAGTAAGTCAGTTTCTGAAGTTCAAAAGAAAACGTTTTGAACATGGGATAATTTCCAGCTTGTTTGCATTCTAAAGAGAATGATCCAGTAGAAACAGGAAAAATTGATAATTAAGTAAAACAAGCAATTGCTAGAGTGACATTCAAGAGGATGAGAGAAAACAGAATCTAGAGCAAATGCCAGCATGCATGTTTGTCTGTGGTAACGAGGGAAATTGTTGGTTGAAAAAAAGTTGTCAATTATATTGACATGGACTGCAGTAGATTGAAAGAGCAATGGTGGTAATATGTGAATTGTATATGTACTGCATCTGTTTTCTAAATAAAATATGAGCTAAGGGTATCGGTGGAAAATTAAGATTGAGGAGGTATTGTTGAGAAGTTGAGAAGCAGAAGGTTTAAAATTGCCTCCCAAGAAAATGAGAGAGTAAGAGATGAGAAAAGAAGACAGCAAACTTTTTTTGTGAGGGACCAGGTAGCAAATATGTTAGGCTTTATGGACTATCTGGTCTTTGTCACCACTACTCAGCTCTTCATAACAATGAAAACAGCTATAGATAATACATAAACAAATGGATGTGACTATATTACAATAAAACTTCAAAACAGAAAAATAACATCAGGCAATGGGATGGACTTGGCTGTTGGGGCCATAGTGTGCCTACTTTGTGAAAGCACTAAGAGACCATCTGAGACTAGTTGTTGCTATGATGTGAATGTTTGTGTTCTCCCCAAATTCATGTGTTGAAATCCTAACTCCCAATGTAATGTTATTAAATGGTAGGGCATTTGAGAAGTAATTAGGTTGTGAGGATTGTGTACTCATGAGAGGGATTTGTGGCCTTATAAAAGATATGCCAGAGAGCTAGCTATCCCCTTCTACCATGTGAGGACACAGTGAAAAGGCACCAAACCAGAAAGGAGATTTTCACTAGACATAAAATCTGCCTTGATCTTGGACTTCTCAGCCTCTAGACTATGGCAAATACATTTTTGTTGCTTATAAGCCACCTGATTTATGGTATTTTGTTATAGCAGCTTAAACAGACTATACATTGGTCATAAGAAATTAACATATTATATGTTTTTTTTCAACTTTTTCTATGCCGACTAAATGGAAAATCTAATTTAATCAGGCTGTGGGTTTGTAATAAGAGTAACAGGTGGAGTGAGGTAGAAGGGAATTCAGCATGTATACAAAGAAAATATAATAAGCACAGAGTATACCTAAGCTCATTAGAGAAAAGGAAGAGATATGAGTAGAGTGAGGAAATGTAAAAAGTCTGTAGGCTCAAAAGATAGCAGTTGTAGTTGAAACAATGCTGAGGTTGATATATTAGGGAGAGTAAGTTAAAAAAGATAGGTGTTATTGAGTGGGGTAGTTAAATTTACATTATGAAAAGAATGCAGATACTAGTAATAAGGCCATCAGTGAGAATGAGTTACTATGTATAGGAAGAAATTCTACAAAGTAAAAAACAGTTAAGAAATTAAGCAGCCAAGGAATTAGAAGACTCATTCACAGGCATATGTAATTCACTAATAATGAAGAGGACTCATTTTTGAGAGCAGTAGTAAATCAGGTGATAAAATCTCCAAGAAATTATTACGTGAAATGACCCTAAAAATGATGGGTAGTGGCTGATGTATCCTAATGACTAAAACTTCCAATCTGGGGATTTTTTAGTGTAAAGGAAATGAGATGCCTGAAAGTAACAATGAAGAAAAAGGAAGACCCTAGTTCACCTCCAGGTAGAAACAGTAATATGGAAGAAAAAAAATTTACCATCTGAGAGAATTGTAAGGAGGCAATATCCTCGAAGAAGAATGAGCCCTTAGAGCAAGAAGATAAAATTAATATACAGAAGAGAGAATGAGAATGCAGGAGGTTTCATCCGTATTTGACCCTCAATTCCAAAACCTCTGAGAAAGGATTTGGGAGTTGGAGATTGATAATACGACACAGAAATGTGCTGCACCAAAAGAGATGGAAAACGAAACTGAGGAGTTATATGGGATTTCTATGACTCACAAACACAAGAATAAGAGGCAGAATGAGATTAGTCCTGATGGGCACAGGGCAGGTGGTGGTGAGGTGATGTTTGTTGGAGAGGAAGGTAGAATGCTAGTTTTGCTCATATTTCTAAACAAGGACAGGACTACTTTCTTCGATCTCTTTCAACATTTAGCTCCCAGTCCTGATGTGTAGCTTTGTGTTATATGATTTTTGCCTTCCACTAAAGATCTTCAAGAAATCTTTAAAATGCTAAGAATTGCTTACTTCAATTCTCAAAAGCAATCTAATACATAAAAGTCCTCCCCTCCTCCCAGACCAGAGCTGTTCTCATCTCTTGCTCTTCCTGGCTAACCCTTGACTATAATCTTGCTGTCCCCACAGAGTTGTTGGCTTTTCTTGTTTGTTGATAGGCAGGTAATCTTCAAGTTGAAAGCCACTGAAACTCTGCAATGACAATATAGTTGGAAAGCCACATTTTTCAAGAATAAGGATTGTGCTGAGCTGCTTTTTTGTCCTGTGCCTTTATCTTCAAAGGCTTTGTAAAGTTTGTCCTGTTTCACTTTCAGAACATAAAAAGGCATCATTCTCTGCCCTTCAGGGTGTTCAAAGATGAGAATCCTTTTTTTAAAAATAGCAAACAGTGTAGTTGAATGATAATGCTTATGAGGAAAAGCATTTTTTGAGGTTGGAGAATGAGTGCATGACATAATAATAACCTCTTGTGTGTTTAGAGCTAGAGTGACTATATCATTTGTTGTCCAACCCAGGACACTTTCAAATGTGAAAAGAGAAGCTAATAATAATTAACCTGGGGAAGCAGGTATTGTGTTAGTATGCTGCTAATCTGCCTTAACAAAGACATCTCAACATACACAGGCTTAAATAAGTTACAAGTTTATTTTTCTCACAGAAGTGGTAGGTTGGTGGATGCAAAGTGGTCCTGAGTCTTTTTTTAATCTCTTTATTCTAAGGTCTGCTTCATCTGTAACAGTTTTGCAAAGAGTAAGAAGATGAAAGACAAAATAACTGGGAGGCAAGCAGCAGCCTTTTAAGAATTTGACTTAAAAATGGTTCACATCACTTCACTAATGTGTTATTCAACAGAGCATAGTCACATGGCCCACCTAGCTGCAAGGGAATCTGGTCTCTCGCTGGTGCCCATGGGCCTAGGTAAATTTTGAAATGTAGATACTGGGGAATAATTAGCTATATCCACATGTTAGTCATATGATAAATGTGCAAGGTTAATAAATACCAGAATTAGGAGTACTCTGAATTGACTGAACAGCTCACTTCCCAATTTCTTTACATATACTCTTTTATTTTTTCTCATAGTTTACTCAGATGTTAGCTTCTCAGTGAAGCCTTCTCTGATCATTCTATTTAAAATGTTCATTTTTATTGCACTTTCAGTGCAAATCAGGTGACAAAATCTCCAAGAAATTTCATGTGAAATGACCCTGAAAATGATGGGTAGTGACTGATGTAGTCTAATGACTAAAGCTTCCAATCTGGGAATTTTTTAGTGTAAAGGAAATGAGATGCCTGAAAGCAACAATGAAGAAAAAGGAAGACCCTAGTTCACCTCCAGGTAGAAACAGTAATATGGAAGGAAAAAAAATCACCATCTGAGAGAATTGTAAGGAGGCCAACATCCTTGAAGAAGAATGAGCCCTTAGAGCAAGAAGATAAAATTAACATACAGAAGAGAGAATGAGAATGCAGGAGGTTTCATCTGTATTTGACCCTCAGTTCCATATTTACATCACTTCACCAATGTGTTGTTCAACAGAGCATAGTCACATGGCACACTTAGCTGCAAGGGAGTCTGGTCTGTCACTGGTAGCCATGGCCTAGGTAAATTTTGAAATGTAGACACTGGGGAACTACTTTGGAACCCTCAGTTCCAAATAACATGTATTTAACCTTCTACACATTATTCATTTATTGTATTTCTTTTTTTTTTTATTTATTGTATTTCTCTCTCTCTCTCTCTCTCTCTCTTTCTCTCTCCCCTCTTCCTCTCTCTCTCTCTCTCTCTCTCTCTCTCTTTCTCTGTCTCTTTCTCATGATTGAGGTACCCATGAAGGTTGTGACTTTTATATGCTTTGTTTAGTGATGGGCCCTTAGTGTCTAGAAAAGAGCTAGTATTATTTTTAAGTATTGCCAATGCAATCATGAACAGAAGCATATTAGCAGTGGTCTGTGCACTCGTGACGATTTATATGTTAGACCTTTTATCCATGCTGATAATTACCTGAGTTAAAAATAAATCCTCTAATAGTGACATTACTATGATCATTCATTGTTTACATGGCATTAAGAATCAAATCTTATTCTCGCCTTGGAATACACATCTATGATTGGATAATGTATTACTATATCTGTTTTTTCCCTTAGTTTTTCTTTTTTCCACCAAAAAATGAAAAGTTATCTTGACTTTTGAAAACATAAGAATTGAAATTATAGGACAAAAGGAGCTCACTGAAAGAAGCTGTCTCCTTTTTAAATTTATATTTCCTAAAGTGTAAGCCATTAATGAATTGTTGCAGGTTACTGAGATGGACAATGAGTATTTATATTTCCTAAAGTGTAAGCCATTAATGAATTGTTGTAGGTTACTGAAATGGACAATGAGTCTTTACATAAATATTTGATTCTCTCTCTCTCTCTCTCTCTCTCTCTCTCTCTTTCTGATCAATGGTGGGGTTGTATTTCTCTGGCTCACTGAATTCAGGTGTGGTTTATGACTTCTTTGTCGATGAAATGAAATCAGTGTACAGGTGAAAGGTGGAAGTTTAAAAAGTCAGTGCATGTTTCTCACAATTTTCTTTCTTTCTTTTTCCTTCCTTCTTGGTTACTTGCAATGTTCTAGAGGGTGACTGTGTTGATATCCTAGGTCCCAAAGTAAGAATGGTAAAGATGCAGAACAGTGCTCAGCCATTCAAAATAGATATAATGTGAGCAGGATGTAAACCATTGAGATTTGGTGTTGTGTAATATGACAACACATCCTTGCTTATCTCTAGGAAGACAGTTATCCAGCTGGGAACACAGAGAGATGAATTCCCTTAAGATTTATCAAGATCAACAAGGGTCATTATCTTGATTATGGTGATCATTTCATGGGTTTATACATATGTTGAAGCTTCTCAAATTGTATACTTTAAATATGCAGTTGATTGTATTTTGATAATACACTCAAACTGGAGAGGGAGCAAGTATCTATAGTTTCTTCCAAAGACAGTCCTGCCTTGTTTTCCAGCGGTGCCTAATTTAGTAACATGATCTTTGATGGCAGTAATTACAACCCACACTTGGCATGGAAATTGGGCCTGATGGACCTATAAGAGTGGGCATTTTAAAGATGACTAGATTGAACAGATTACCCCTAACTCAAACTGCTGAACATCTTAGAATATCAAGGTAGTAGTCAGCCAGGCTCAGTGGCTCAGCCTGTAATCCCGTGCTTTGGGAGGCTGAGATGAGTGGATTGCCTGAGCCCGCGAGTTCGAGACCCGCCTGGGCAACTTGGCGAGACCTCATCTCTACAATCAATCAAAAAACTAGCCGGGTGTAGAAGCGCGCGCCTGTAGTTCCAGTTACTTGGAAGGCTGAGGTCGGAAGGATCGCCGGAGCCCAGCAGGTCGAGGCTGTGGTGACGGGAGCGTGCCACTGCACTCCAGTCTGGGCGACAGAGTGAGACTCTGACTCAAAAAAAAAAAACGAAAAAAAAAAAAAAAAGAATATCAAGGCAGTAAAGATGAGACCTATACAAAATAAATATAATACTAGAAATACAGGTTTAAATAATATAATGGGGCAAGAAATATGTCAAAGAAAGACATATACTGGAAGCGCCAAAAGAATGTATATACCTTTTAAGCGATTTTGTTTATGTTTTACTTTTAAAAGTTGAATTGAATTATGGTAGCAATGTGTAGAATGATGCTTACTAAAAAGATGGCATTAATCAAATGAATGCTAGCATCACCATGCGACAGGCAGGATAGTCGAAGATAATGACAGAAGCACAAATGCTGTTTGAGGATCGCAAGATCACTTTGAAGTGTTATTTGAAATTCAAGAACATTGTAGAAGTACAACAACATGAGTATGCAACAAAACCTCCAACATGCCTCACCTTTGTACTCTCTTGGGATAAGTTTGAGAATCAGAGTACTGTGTGTGATATGCACCAGGGAAGATCCAAGAGGCATCGCACAGCAACAAATCCTGCAGTAGTTTGCTGTAATCAAAAGTATCTGGACACTGATGGTAATCAGTGAGCATCTCTTGTAATTACAGAAGTCAACTGTGACTTGTATTCATCTATTTGGTATCTATTGAGTATTATAACCTTAATACAGTTTTTTCTTTCTTAAAATGTGTATACTTTTTGGCACCCGCACCCCCCCAAACATACATCTAGTACTTAAATACTTTATCTCAATATGTTACTTAAGTAGTAAGTCAGAGAAAGACATCCATATAAATGATACATATATGGAATGTCATATTGGCATTGGATTTAAAATCAACAGTGAATTTCACCTATTTACTTTTAGTAGAATGTTGTAAAAACACTCTAAGATTGGTAGGACTCGTGATATTATTCCCATTTTTACCCATGAAGACATTGGCACTTGAAGAAATTGTCTTAACTTATCCTAGTCCACACAGTTACTACAGAGCCAGATTTTTTCCAGCCAAAATTAAAGTTCATCATAATTAATTTCTCATCTGTTTGTTTTGTTTTCTGGATAATAAAAACAGACTCCTGGGTTCTAGGGGTGAAAGGCAATTTAGAAATCACTTGGTCAAGCTCTCTTATTTTATAATTGGATAAAATGAGGCACAGAAATGTTAAAACTCAACCAAAATTTTTATCTAATTAGTCCTAGAACCAGGACAGAATTTTATCTGACAACGTTCCCTAATCCTTTTCTTAGTTAATTTGTTCTGAGAGGAAAACACTGCATGAAAGTCCTGAAGTGACTTCCAAGTTGCTAGATCTAACTGCTCTGTTTTTTGCTTCATGGCTTTTCCAATTGGCTTTATCAAAAAGATCAACAGATACTTGCAGGATTACAAATTAATAAAAATGCTTTATGCAATGTCTTGCAGCCATAAATAACACACTTATTTTAACATTTCAAAAATCAAATTAAAATATACTGCCTCTTATTAACTTGAGATTTCTAACATGAGCATTCCAATAAAAGAAAAATCACTTAATGTATAATTTATATGCTTTAAAGTAAACACAACACACACACACACACACACACATACACACACACACTAACAGTCTTTATGAGTTTCTGGAATAAATGAGTTTGTACTTCTTTATATTTTTGAACTGTATATCAGCTTTCTGTCTGATTTTGTGTTCTTTCCAACATGGGTTATAAAACACCCACCATTTAAACCTTTGAATGGTACAAACTAATCAATAATATAGTGCTTTGGGACCAGTATGCGTCCTTTAAGAAAAAGTACTATTCAGGGACAAGAGAGTAGCACTACAATTTGCCAGGATAATGCTGAGCTTAATCTCAGGGAGGAGTGAAAATCACTTAATGTGTGAGGCAGTGAGAAGTCTTTGTCCTTCAGTGGGGCCAGGTATCTATAATCAAAGCCAAGCTGAACTTGAGAGTAAAATGAGAGCCTCTACTTTGAGCTCCATGAAAATAATTTCTATCCAAGAGGAGTCTAAGCAGAGTGACTTCATGGAAAATTGACAGAAGTTGGCTTTGAGACAAGGTTCCTCTCTTTACTGTGTAAAACAGGCTCAAAACAGTGAAAGGTTCTCAGTCTTTCAGGAAGAGAGGAAAATGTACATTGCCTTTTAAAGATTAGCTCAAAGAGATGAGAGCAGGAAGAATAAAAGAAATAGAGCTGAGTGACCAAAATCACACTGTTAGATAAAAGAGTATTAGAATTGAGACAATATTAACTAGGTACAGTGGGAAATGAGAAGATCAAAATTAAGTGCTTAAGAGTTAAACAAAAACCTGAACCAAGATTAATATATGCTACAAATAATGATTTTATATATGATTATTATTTTCCTTTTTTCAGGACATAATCTGCATTTTCTAAGGTTTTTACAAGGGAAATACACATTTTTTATAACACAAAAATACAATAAAATGTATTACATAAAAATATGCTGTAGGAATGTAAGAATTTTATTAACTAACATGAGAGGTTCTTATAGTGATTATAAATTGTAAACCCCAAATTAGGAAGTTTGGGTTAAAATGCACACACACACACACACACACTCACTCACAAAATTTTTTTCTCTAATTTGTCAGGTATTTATTTAAAAGAGCTTCATATGTTAAAAAATTAAAACTAATTTATTTCTATGTTCAGTGAATTGCAGAAAATTAAGTGAAATATTGTCATTTGTCTTAAAAAGGTTGGTGCACATGGCAGCTACATAAACTGTCTTCATTTAGGTCACTGATATCATGGAAGGTAAAATTTATGGTTCAACAATACTGAAGAGAGTTGGTAGTTGTAAGAAATATTGCATCAGGATGAAAATATTCAGAAGAAAAGAGAAAATTTAAGATCTTGCTAGAAAGATAATACTATGCACAGTTCAAAATGTTGCTAACAGATACCTTAATAATTTTTAAAATATATACTGCCATTGTTTCTTTTAAAGATACTGATTTTTTAAGAAAACTAGAAAATACTCTTTAAGATAAATTTTATGGAAATTTTATACTTTAGGACAATTTAAAAATAAATATTACATGACTAAAATATATAGAAACTTCTGTTGAAATTTACATGTACAAAATGACTTTACAAATTAAAATAGGGCAGATATAAGACTTTTTATTTCAAACATTTTCATTTATGCAAGCCAAACTTATACTGACAGAAGTGACTTACTACCCATTATTTCTTTGAACAAAAAAGATCTTTTTATTGGTTTTACTCATTATATTAAATACTTAAGTATGCCTTTGTTTTTCTAAGGCTCAGTCACTACTCTACCTTGCAAAAGAACATTATTAAGTCATCACAAAATATCTTGATCCAATACCTTGGGGAACTTAATATTTTATTCATTCACTTAGATAAAAGAACTGAATGCATCTGCTTTTATTGAATACTAATGCTGTTATATCATTAAAACTTTGAAGTTTTCTTTAAGAAAGTATGCTTATATTTGCCTTTATTTTTTCCTCTCACTGTAAATACACAATCTTAGTCTTTAAATATTTTATTATTTGAATAAATTTACGTGGTACAAGAGTAATTTTGTTAATGCACAGATTGGTAGTGGTGAAGTCAGGACTATTCGGTGTCCATTGCCCAATTAATGTATTTTGTACCGATTAAGTAATTTCTCATTATCCCTGGCTCCTAAGCTTTGTAGTTGTGCAAACACTTAAGCAGTTATAAAAGCCATTCAAATAATGTTTGACCATGTTTTAAATCTCTTCGACCACTCCCTCCACCTGTTCCCCAATATGGCATATGCTATAGGAAGATAAAAAGTGTCTTTGTGAATATCATTAGCTAGAAAATGAGATGTTCCATTTATTATGTTGCAATGTATTTTATTACTTGCTGGCTTTGAAATATAATTATCCAGAATCAATATTTCTTAAAATCACAGTTCCTATAAAAGAAATATACATATTCTTTTTGTGGGTGATGGTAGTAATATAAACAAATATTTTGACTATTGACATCTCAATAAATAACTAGAATCAGGAACACACTTTATGTTATCCAACCATGAGAAGATATTTAATTTGTTGATCTTATTGTATTTCTTCATCTAAAATGAGCTACAGATATATTAGTACAGAGAATTTTTAGTTAACTTGCAGTATTTGGTCTTGAAATATGGCAATAAAATAACTGAAAACACTGAATTGTAACAAATTTGTAACAGCTTTATTGAGGTATAATTGATATACAAAGAACCACACATATATAATGTGTACAATCTGATGAGTTTGGACATATGCAAATACCTGTGATACATCACCACAATCAAGGTAATACAGACATTCAACATTTTCGAAGTTTTCTTGTGTCCCTTTGTTGTTTTTATTTGTTTTATTGTTTGCAGTAAGAACATTTAATGGGAGTTTAACTTAATATCCATTGAACAAAAATTCCTCATTTCCCCAACCTCCAACTCCTGGCAATCACTATTGTATTCTCTGACTTTAAGAGTTTCACTATTTTAGATACCTCATGTCAATGGCATTATGCAGTGTCTGTTTTATGACTGATTTATTTCACTTAGTAGAATGTCTTCCAGATCCATGTTATGTCAAGTGTGAGAATTTTCTTCTTTTTCGAGGGTGAATAATATTTTCTTGTATGTACATACAATGACAGCTCTGATGGCGATTCGAGAAAAAGAGTTCCAAAATTGCTTTGACAGGTGGACCAGGCACTGGTGTTGGTACATAGCTTCCCAAGGGGAGTACTTTGAAGGTGACTATAGTGAAATTCAGCAATGAGGTATTTAGCATTTTTGTCTAGAATAAGTTTGCAAACTTGATTGTCAGACCACATATTTTGAAATTAGGAACTATAATGCCTCTTGCTTTGCTTTTCTTTCCCAAGATTGCTCTGCCTTCTTTGCATTGTTTATGGTTTCATGTGAATCTTTGGATTTTTTTTTTCTATTTCTGTTAAAAACAACATTGGGATTTTGATGAGAGTAGCACTAAATCTGTAGATAGATTTGGATAGCATGGGAATTTTAACAATAGTAAATCCTGCAACCTATGAACAGAAGATGTCTTTCATTTATTTGTGTCTCCTTTAATTTATTTCATCAATATTTTGTAGTTTCCAGTGTGCAGGTTGTCCACTTTCTTGGTTAATTTTATTCCTAACTATTTTATTCTTTCTAATGCTTTTAAAAATGAGATTGTTTCAAATATCTTCTTCATGTAGTTAATTGTTAGTATAGAGAAAGACAACCTAACCTTTAAGCTTAGAATTTAAGAACCTTAAATTCTAAAAAAATTTTGAGAATTTTTTCTATTAGCTTAACTAATATTTAACAATTCTATTTATCCATGAGATAATTTTATTTAAATGGAAAATTTTTATCTGAAATGACCAGAAATATGCAAAATTGTAAAGTAGGGCATTGACACCTACGTTCTTTCACCTCTTTTGGCAGATAGATTGACAGAGACAAGGAAAGAGAAAGAGAAAGAGAAACAGACACAAACACATACACACTCTCATTCTCCAAATGTGGAGAAAGTGTCATCACTATAATGTGATTACCTTTTTGTCATTCTGCATCCTCAGCCATCAACATCATTGTCATAATGCAAGAATAATATTTTATTGTCAAAATAAACATAAATAATGAAAAGCTGTGCTTCTTTTTTTTCTTTCTTTTTTTACGTTTATTATAAAGATGTAAGGTAGAATTCAGGGTTAGGTGTATAAACATTGATCATGCAGGTAGCCTTGTTAATGAGGTATTCCCCTCCCTCCCCTAGCAGTTTCCCTCAACTGCCAATACCACCCTCTCTCCCCTGACAGTTTTCCACTACTGCCAATCGCTTTCTTATAGCATTATAATTGTTCAAGGTCATCTTATGAGTGAGAACATATGGAACTCAACTCTTTGTTTCTGTGATAAATCACTGAGTATGATCGAATCCAAATCCATCCAAGTTGCTGCAAAGTCCATATATTTGTCCTTCTTCATGGCTGCATAATATTCCATTGTGTATATATACCACATTTTTTTATCCAGTTCAACTTCATTGCGCAGCATGGTTAGTTCCATGTTTTTGCTATTGTGAAAAGAGTCACAACAAACATGTGTGTGCAGGTATCTTTTTTGTAGAATGATTTGAATTCCTCTGGGTATATTCCCAATAGGGGGATCCTTGGGTCATATGGAAGGTCAATTACTTGTTCTTTCAGAAATTGCCACGCTGTCTTCCAAAGAAGTTGCACTAGTTTGCATTCCTACCAGCAGTGTAGAAGCATTTCTTTTTCTCTGCATCCTTACCAGCATCTGTTGTTGTTTGTTTTATTAATGATGGCCGTTCTCACTGGGG
>CAUYQG010114355.1:0-24057 GCA_963574415.1 Tarsius wallacei | reverse complement strand
TTCCTTCTCTTGTCTGATTGTTCTAGCTAGGACTTCCAACACAATGTTGAACGAGATTGGTGAGAGTAGGCAGCCTGGTCTTGTTCCAGTTTTCAGGAAAAATGCTTCCAGTTTCTGTCTGTTTAGCAATATGCTAGCTGTGAGTTTATTGTAGATAGTAAGAGCAAATAAAGTTATTCTTAAAACAAACTTTTAAAAGAATAATTGATATTCTGACATAAATCTTCTCTGGTTAGTCCGATTTAATAAAATCGTATCACTTTATTTGTGATAATATATTATGACATATTGTATATTGATTAATTATTATCTCTATCTGAATTATACAACTCAGGTAAAAAACATAAGGTTTTTAATAAAAGTTTTAACTTACTCAGTTAAAGACCTTAACCAAATGACTTCTACCATTGTGAATTTCTTGCCTGTGAATCAGGAAGAAGATTCAAATAATAAAAGCAGTTGACATTTATTGTGTTCATACTATGTGCCAGGTTCTGTTCTGGCTTTATATATTCTATTTCATTTAATCCTCAGAATAATTATTTCATAATTTTTATTTTATACATGAGGAAACTCAAATGTAGGGAGAGACCAATTTATTTACATTTTCACAGCTAGAAAGGGATAGAGCCAGTATTTAAAACCAACTAAGTGACTCCATGGTCTGTGTGCTAAACCACCACACAATGAATAGTTTGCGTGCTTCAACAATTTTTAACATCTTCTTGGGGCAGGGATAAAGTGTTAAAGGAGGGATTCATTTGTACATGTATTTAGCATCATTTCCTGATAAGAATAATACTAGTACCTACTTCAAAGGACTGTGTTAAATGTTAAATATATGATAATGACTTTAGTGCCTGGTGCACAGCAAGTGCTCTATAAATGTTAACTAATACTAATATTGCTACTTGTATGTTCGAGCTAGTGTGAATTCAGTTAGGATGGATATCTACAAGGCTAAGCAGAATTTTATACAGTGCAGGATGAACTAATGACATGCCTTCACTCTAAGAAAATCTATTTACTATATGCCTTTCTGCAGAAATTTTCTCACATCATCAAGGTTGCAGTAGCCATTTGAGATTCCTATTTTTCTTGAAAATCAAAGGCTTTTCTTTACATATTTCATTTTAAATGGGTGGGTACTATAATAGAATTATGAATCCATTGTCATAATCAAGAGAAACATCAATTTTAAATCATAACTTTCCATCTTGTTTCAAACAAACAAGTAAACAAACAAAAATGTAAGTAAGCCAGGTTCAACTCTTACCTGTTTTAGTAAATATGTCAATTTTTAAAAAAATTAGCTTCAGATCCTACTATTTAACATCTACTATTTATGAAAACAAGGGGTTATATTTCTAATGACTCCTAAGATCTTACCAGAATTTTTCACCATCACATTTTTTCCCCTCATATATACCTGCATATGTTACCTCAAAATCAGCTCATTTTGAGAATAACTTTCTAAGGCTTAGTGAAAAAAGACTAAGTTCTGTAGCCACTGGCCTGTTTCTAGAGCTATGACTGATTGATGGCTTATAAAGCCTTTTTATACTGCAATGACATTTTACAGATACTGGCCAGTCTGAATGTTCCATCTGGTGTGCTTGATGTCCTTTGTCCCACTTTGCTGTAGTGACTTATTCTGTCCTTGAGCTCTAAAACTACTTTGATTTAATTTAGGCCTGGGGGTGTGAAGCAATGGTGAAATTTATTTAAACAAGAGAAAAGAGTAATGCCTCCAATAGTGCATGGTAATAGGGAAGCAAATCCTTGACTTGCTGGCATTTATTTGTGTAATAACTCTACCACCAAGTACTACCACAGAGATATTCCAGAACCTTCCATGCACTTACATAAAACTAGCAAGAAATGTGGTCAATGCTAGCAAAATGATGAGAAGGATAGAGGGAATTATTCTATTTCAGGCCAAAACAAACCCAACTTCTGTCTTTTGAAAAGAGATAATTGATGTAAATAAGAAAAGTTACTTAATACTAGGAAGCAGTTGATACTTTTAAAAACATTATCTTACACATTATATCATTAAAATTTCAGTCACAGTAACACTATGACATGAAATAGTTTTGAGTCTTGTAGCTAGTCAACTATTTAAGATCTGGCTCTTTATGGGAAGAACTTTTAGTGTCTCTGCCTCAATCTTCCATCTGTTTGTTTACTTAAAAATTAAACAAAATACATTCTATACAATAGATCCAAAATGCAATCCTCTTTATCCTATTAATGAACACCATCAATGTTTTGCTTTTGAAGGCTGATAGTACAACACTATAGATATCATTATAGAAAAGATAGACACTAGAAACTCAGTGAAATGTTATCCACTAGTAGAGAAATATTCACAGGTAAGAGTATCTTTTAGGGATTTTGGCCTATCTCAACCTCAATATTTTTGTAACATGCCCCCATAGTATATAGAGCCATGGAGAAATTTGAGAACAGTTTTGAAATATTAGTAAAGATGAGCTATCCTATTTCAGCAGTTATACATGCCAATGTTCAAGTCCCAGGCTAGCCTCCTGTTGTCCTACAGGCTTCTCAGAATCTCCTCCTACCACTCATAATTTAATAGTCAATGAGTCAAAGGAGCACTAAAAAAAAGGTCACCAGATCTCAGTTCAAGCAACAGCTTCATCTTGAGTAAGTTGCTTTCTCTCTCTCTTTTTTTTAAAGATCTTAGTGCAACTTTTTTAGATAGTTTTTTAAATCCATAAAACCAAAGAGTTGATCTCTAGAATATTTGAGATTTATTCCATTGCTAGTATTATATGATGCAATGATTTTGATCTAAGTACTAAAAGGGAAATTCTGCTGAAAAAGAATATGATGAATTCTCAGATAAAATATAAGTGAGTTTGCAAATATTATTCAGATTAAATGACAAGAGATTTTCTGGATGAGGGCTGACTCACTAGGGACAGAGTGATGAGTTACCTGTGCTTTTTTTTATTTTTTAACTATTAATAACCATTTTATTTTAAAAAAGAATTTGAAGCAACTTAAAATAGAAATTTCTCTGTAATAACTCAAATAAAACTATTCAAAATGAAAGAAACTATTCACATTGAAAGCCAAAAAAATTGACACTAGAATCTGATGATTTCATTTCTGTATTGTTATCCCTTGCAGCATAACAAATTAGTCTAAAATGTAATAACTTAAAACATCAAACATGCTATCTCACATTCTCTGTAGGTCAGGAATTAGGGTGCAGTTTAGCTGGGAGCCTAAGGCCCAGAGTCTCTCATAAGGTTGCAGACAGGAAACTGTTGAGGCTTTGGTCTTACACAAAGCATGACTGAGGTGGTTCTGCTTCCAAGTCCACTCACTTACATGCTCATTGTCAAGATTCAGTTATTTGCAGGCTGTTGGGATGAGGATATCAGCTCCTCATATAGCTGCTAACTACAGGCCTTCCTCAAATCCTTGCCACGAGGGCCTCTCCATAGGGCAGGTAACAACATGGCACTATATTTCCCTCAGAGCGAGTGAGAGAGAACACCCAAGATGAAAGTCTTGGTCTTTTTAAAAACCGAATGTAGCTAGGTGTGGT
The DNA here is from genome assembly GCA_963574415.1 of Tarsius wallacei. NCBI lineage: Eukaryota > Metazoa > Chordata > Mammalia > Primates > Tarsiidae > Tarsius > Tarsius wallacei. The sequence goes on along the minus strand of CAUYQG010114355.1, from coordinate 20,474 downwards.
GGCTCATAACCTGTAATCTCAACTCTTTGGGAGACCTAAGCAGGTGGACTAGTTGACCCTAGGAGTTCAAGACCAGCCTGGGCAACATAGCAAGACCTCATCTCTACAAAAAAAGTACAAAAATTAGCAAGGCATGGTGGCACATGCCGGTAGTGCCGGCTACTTGGGAAGTTGAGGTAGGAGCATCACCTGAGCCCAGGAGGTCGAGGCTGCTGCGAGCCATAATTGTTGTGATTATGCCACTGCACTCCAGGTCTGGACGACAGAGTAAGACACTGACTCAAAAAAAAAAAATCTAATCTCAAAAATGATATTCCATTACTTATTCTATATTCTATTAAAGGCAAGATAGTAAATCCAGCCCATATCAAGGGAGAGGTATCCCAAAAGGCATGAATACCAACAAGCTGTGAAGGCAAAGCAAAGAGAGAGAAAGATGCTCACTGTAGGGTGCTCATTACATAAAAATGACACATACATCTGTTAGGGAAATGCTTTCTGTTTCTATAACAGTTATAAAATAATTTATATATATTTGTATGTAAAGATCATTGAGCAATATACTATACAATGTCAAGTGTTGTTTTGTATAATACTCAGATATGTTCTTCATGATCATATTATAGTCTTAAACTATTAATAAGGATACTTAAATGGGGATAAATATAATGCTGATATCTAGATATTTAATATGATGAATTCAGAAAAAAATTTTAAAAAATACATTAGTGTTTTTTGTTGTTGTTGTTGTTAGAGTCTCACTCTGCCGCCCAGACTGGAGTGCAGTGGCCGCTCCCGGCCACCGCAGCCTCAACCTGCTGGGCTCCAGTGATCCTTCTGCCTCAGCCTTCCAAGTAGCTGGAACTACACATGCGCGCGACCACGCCCAGCTAATTTTTGATTTATTGTAGAGATGAGGTCTCGCCAAGTTGCCCAAGCGGGTCTCGAACCCGCGGGCTCAGGCAATCCACTCACCTCAGCCTCCCAAAATGCGGGATTACAGGCTGAGCCACCAAGCCCGGCTACATCAGTGTTTTTAATAACTTTAGTTTGCTTAAGATTACCCATGAGCTGGGTATGGTGGCTCATACCTGTAATCCTAGCACTTTGGGAGGCGGAAGCAAGAGGATTGCCTGAGCCCAGGGGTTTGAGAACAGCCTGGGCAACTTGGTGAGACCTCATCTCTACATTAAGTTAAAAAAAAAAATTTAGCCTGATGGGGTGGTGTATGCCTGTAGTTCCAGCTACCTGGAAGGCTGAGGTGGAAGGATCGCCTGAGCCCTGCAGGTCAAGGCTATGGTAGCTGTGAGTGTGCCGCTGTACTCCAGCCTGGGCAACAGAGTGAGACTCCAATGGAAATAATAATAATAATAAAAAGATTACCTATGTGTGTATAAAGATTAATATCTAGGTGCACACCAGCTGTACTAAATCAAATCTCTGAGTGATGGGCATAGATTTTTTTTTTTTTTTACCTTATAACAAACATCCCAGATAATTCTAATATGTTGGATTCAGAGACCACATTTTCTTAGATGTCTCTCTCAAAAGTCAATTGCCCCTTCAGCATTTTTGGCAGATACCACAACAAAGACCTATCATGTATCCATCTCAGGCATTTTAGTCAATTTCTTATGCTCTTCCACAGATCAATATCAATAGAACAAAAGATCAGACTGAAAATTCTGTTATTTAAAAAAGCAAAGTCCTAGACTGCTAAAAAAAAATCAAAGTTTTTTTAAATGATGGAATTAAAGAAATTAGGCAGGAATTACAGAGTTACACATTTGAGTTTCATGTTTTTAGAGCTTTACTTGTGATAATGCTTATAGTGGTTTTGTGTCTTATCAGAAGATTTATCTATAAATACAGTCTTTAATACAGGTTACCATTTCACCATACTAATGCCAACTAACTTCAGGAATATGACATAGAAAATATATGACTTGTAAAACGTATCCAATTTATCAGCCTTCTCATTTAACTATAAGTTTTTTAGGGGTGGGAATTTCCACAAGTGACACCCTTAGGCAAATTCTGTTCCAAATTAAGCAATATGTGATTGATTGGTTGTACTAGAGCACAGATCAACCAGCATTTAAACACCAAGTTTAGTGATTTAGCACATGTATAACCATTGAGCAGTTTTGGAGTTGTCAGCTATATATATCTTTATGGTCTGAAAAAGTTACATGGTTTTGTGGAAAATTTAGAGTTAAAGATGATAGTATACTAAATTTGAAACATTGATGATTATGATTCATATCAATTACATACATAAGAATTTTGCCACTGGAATAATTCTAAACTCTGTCACTCTAAAATAAGAAAACTGCTATAGAATGACTAATTATGACAGCTTTGAAAACAGCCATACAGCAATCCCATAAGGAACGTGGACAAAAGTTTTAATGTCATGTTTATGACACCCTGGATTTAGATGATTTAAAACTGAAACTACCTTTATTCTATATAATGTGGAGGGGGAAATGCTTTATAATTAAAACAACTTCATCAAACTCCCATGAAACATACAGAGCAGCAAAATTGGTGATGAACTATTTCACATAAATTGAGTGAATTATTGCCTCAAGCAATAAAGAGTATGGGAACAACAAAATAAAAGTAATGGCAGCTCCAGCTGTTAACATAAACAGAAATAGGAGCCTCTTTCATGTGTAAAAGGAAATGACACATGTTTTCTGGTCTCTATCAGAGAAAGCATGAAACATTTTCTCCCACTTAAGTATTTACAGTCTATAACTTTTACTATTATGTATTAGATTATTAGTATGTTCATTCTTTATGTTTCTGGCATTCAGGAGACCTTTTATGCAATTAGCCAAACAAATTAGAATTGTTAGTCATGTGTAGAAACTTTTGATTCTACAGAAAATGGGTGGATTTTGGTGTTTACCTGCCTCTTCAAAAATGCCAAGTCCTAGATTGCTAAACCTCCAAGGCAGATTTTCCATCTGACAAAGGAGGCTGATAACTGCTTCACCAGCACATAGAAAGAAGTAATAAACTTGAAATTGACAAGAAGTAATTCTTTTAGATTCTTAATAAGTTGGTGCCATATCATGAACTTAGTATTCTTACTTTTTTATATCATCATCATCACTAAATGCAAACCTTTAGTGAAAACTTTTCATGTACCACACATGTTGGTGCTTGGCAACAGAAGGATGAATAAGTCACAAGCTGACCTCTAGAAGAGCTTAGAGATAAGTAGGATTGTTTATGTTGTATTACTCTGGAACAGGGATCCTCAACCTCTGGACTGTGGACCCCTACAAGTCTGTGGCCTGTTAGGAACTGGGTGCACAGCAGGAGGTCAGCAGCAATGGGAGCTCCATCTACATCTACTGACTCTCTGGTCATCAGCAGCATTAGATTCTCATAGGGCCATGAGCCCTATTGTGAAATACGCATGGGAGGGATCTAAGGTACAGCTCCTTAAGAGAATCTAACGCCTGATGACCAACGTCTTCACCGTCCATGAAAAAATTTTCTTCAACAAAACCAGTTCCTGATACCAAAAGGTTGAGGACCACTGTTCTAGAAGACTGGACGTAAATTAAGGATTTTTAAATATATGTATTTTAAAAATTTTATACATTATACCTTGTGGTAGCCCAAAAGTATTTCAGGACAGTCACCAAAAAAATCTATTAAGACATGTAATTACAGGTGATATTGACAATGATGAAAAATGACTTTCAAAAGATAATTTCAATTTTCTTAGTCACCACTTAGTCTCATTCCTGGACTATCTAAAAAAATTTCCTTGCAAATATATTCAGTGATGTCCAGGGAACACTGCACTCTTCAAGCCAGTGAATTATTTTTTACCAGTGAGTTGTATGCTTGTCAAAGTCAATTGACTTGTTTTATTCTCAAAAGATTCATATACCAGTTAAATTTAATATTGTAATTATGTAACTTAATTTTTACAAATACTAACAAAAGACGAGTACAAGGAGAAATATTGTATCTACAAAAATAAGATCAAAACCTTTAGAATGACTGATTAAAGACTAGTGAGTAAAAGGTAAGATTGACCAATATATTTTTTTTAATTTTTAAAAATATTTTATTTTAAAGATGTGGGGTATAACTCAGGATTAAATACACAAGTGGACATCATACAGGCAAAGTCTGGGTCCCCCATTGGTACCCCTTTGCCTGGTATAAAATCAAGTATGCTTATTGATATTTTGTGCCCCCGTAACCCATGCCACCCTCTCCCCCGTAGTATTCCACTACTGCCAATCCCTTTTTCTTTTTTTGAGTTGGAGTCTCACTCTGTCACCCAGGCTGGAGTGCAGTGACACACTCACTCACAGCCACTCCAGCATTAACCTGCTGAGCTCCGGTGATGCTTCCGCCTCAGCCCTCCGAGTAGCCAAAACTACAGGCACGTGCTACCATGCACGGTTAATTTTTAAAATTATTATAGAGATGAGGTCTTGCCAAGTTTCCTGGGCTGGTCTCGAACCTGTGGGCTCTGGCAATTCACTTGTAATCCTCCCAAAGTGCTAGGATTACAGGTTGAGTCACCGAGCCTGGCCCCAATTCCTTTCTTACAGTATTATGGTAAATGACCAGGGTCTGCTTATGAGTGAGAACATATGGTACTCTGTTCTTTGTTTCTTGATAGATCACTGTGTATTAATGACTCTAAATTCATCCAAGTTGCTGAGAAGTTCATATGTTTGTCCTTCTTTATTGCTGTATAATATTCCATCGTGTATATGTGCCACATTTTTTTATCCAGTCCAATTTCAATGGGCAGCACAGTTGGTTCCGTGTTTTGCTACTGTGAATAGTGCTGCAATAAATATGTATGTGCAGATATCTTTTTTGTAGAGTGACTTGAGCTCCTCCCACTATATTCCCAGTAGGAGGATTGCTCGGTCATATGGAAGGTCAATTTCTAGTTATTTCAGAAATCGCCACACTGTTTTCCATAGAGGTAGCACTATTTTGCATTCTCACAGTGTAGAAGTGTTCCCTTTTCTCCACATCCTTGCCAGCATATGTTGTTGTCAGTTTTATTAAGATGGCCATTCTTACTGGGGTTAGGTGGTATCTCAATGTGGTGTTGATTTACATTTCTCTGATGATTAGTGAAGCAGAGCACTTCTTCTTGTGTCTGTTGGCTGCCCGTATAACTTCTTTTGAAAAGTGTCTATTCATATCTTGTGCCCACATTTTAATGGGTCTGTTTTTTTTCCTTTTAGCACATTTGAGTTCCTTGTAGATACTGATTGTTAGGCCCTTGTCAAATATATAGTTGGCAAATATTTTTTCCCATCCTGTGGGCTGTCTCCCCACTCTCTTGATGGTTTCTTTTGCTTTGCAGAAGCTTTTCAATTTAATGAGGTCCCACTTGCCCCACTTATCTTATGGCATTGACACCTGAGATTTTAATCAGGGATTGGTTGCCTACTCTGATTTCTGTAAGGGTGTCTCCTGCATTTTCTAAGATTCTTAGACTTTTTACATTTAGGTCTTTGATCCATTAAGAGTTGACTTTTGTGTATGGTGATAGATAGCCTGGATGTCTTAAGACAATGCTAATTAATAAATGTTTATGTCTCACTGGCCAAAACTGTGCCAGATGACCACATCAATTTGCTAGTGATTTAGCTGGCCCTATCCTTGCAGCAAGACTCAGAATGGAATAAAGTTCTGGAAATGGGTGTTAGGTTAATGAATCAATAATATTGGTTCTGTTAGAACAGGACACAACTGGCACAGTTCTGGCCAGCAAGACATAAACATTTATTAATTAGCATTGTCTTAAGACATCCAGGCTGCTATAACAAAATACCACAAGCTGGGTGCTTATAAATACCAGAAATGTATTTCTCACAGTTCTGAAGGCTGGGAAGTCCAACATCAAGGTACCGACAGATTCAGTGTCTGGTGAGGGCTGGCTTGCTGTTTCATAGACAACCATCTTCTTACTGTATTCTCACATGGTGGAAGGGGTAAGACACATCTCTAGGGATTATTTTATGAGGGCACTAATTCCATTCCGGAGGGTTCTGCCTTAATGACATACTGACTTCTCCTCAACTCCAAATATCACATTGATGACTAAGCATTTAAATATAAATTTTGCATGCTTACAGTCAGTCTATAGCAGGTAGCAAGCAGGAAAATTCTGTTTTCCTAATAAAGAGAACAGAAGTTCCCAGAACATTATCCTGATGCTTAAACCTGTGGCAGGCATTAGTGAGTAAAGGGGGGAAAACAGAAGCTCAGAGAAAATGCTCCCATCGTAATGGCACCAGTCACTTACCTCCAGATTTCTTGTTTTATGAGACAAAAAAGGAAGGAAAAAACAAAGAGAGGAAAAGAGAGAGGGAAGAAGGAAGAAAGACAGACAGGCAAGTGAAAAGGAAGAAAAGAAGGAAGCAACTTATATAACTATAGAAGATTCTTTACTAGTTTGCAGTGAAAGCATTCCTAACTGATACCCCTGTACTGGTGATGGGGGTGCGGGTGGGAACCCGAAGCATTTTTCATTCTGATTGCATCATAACTTACTTCAGTTATATTCCACCATGAAATTAACAAAAACTGCAAATAACATATATTTAATGCCAGGAATGTGCGAAAAATCCAACCAATAGACCCAAAATATTAGTGAATAAATGCATATTGATTCATATAGACAGATTTACAGATAGATATGAAATTCATGTATATGTGCATCGCTTTTAAAGGTTTCTTACTTATAATAACTCTTGAGAAATTAGCAAATGCCAACCATGAAAAAATTAAGTAAAAGGGCTTCCACTATATTCTAGGGGAAAAAAATCAGTCAAAATGTTAACAAAACTCAAAAATGAATACTAAAATGTAAACACTGTATTTTCATAACAAACTTTGGTAATGTGGTCATAGATATTTGAAAGATGCAAACACAATGCTTGAAGACATAAATTAAAATTAATACATTTCTAAAGATGTCAAGTGAGGTAATGTGCATAAAAGTATTTTGAAAATGCTGAGGAATATTGGATCTTCTTAGTACTATAAAATTCTTAAGATGTGTAAGAAAACAATCAATAATTTCTGTTGATGCCTAAGAACTCAATTAAGCAGCATGTCTTGACTAGTATTGGCTATATTCGAATATGGGAATTTGGAGATGAAGGACCTAGATTAAACTCCTCAGCTTTAAACATCTCTAAACTCCTCAGCTTTAATAGAGTCTGTCCTAAATTCCTGTGAGATAGCACAAAGCAGTTCCTTATACAGTCTATCCCACTTACCTTATGAGGAAAGAGACTATTTGGGGACTAAGACTCGATTACTTAGAAATAGCTTCTTTACGTTTAGGTCTTTGTTCCATTTAGAGTTGATTTTTGTGTATGGTGATAGGTATGGGTCCTTTTCAGTCTTCAGCATGTGGTCAGCTATAAGGATCTTAGAAAAGCAGGGGACACCCTTCTGGGAATCAGAATAGGCAACCAACTCCCGATCAAAACCTCAGATGCCCATGCCAAAAGAGATAAGATTGACAGGTGGGTCCTCATCCAACTTAAAAGCTTCTACGAAGCAAAAGAAACCATCAAGAGAGTGGGGAGACAGCCCACAGAATGGGAAAAAAATATTTCCCAACTGTATATCTGACAAAGACATAACATCTAAGATCTACAAGGAACTCAAACATGCTGAAAAGAAAAAAAAGGCAACCCTTTAAAAAAGTGGGCAAAATATATGAATAGACACTTTTCCAAAGAAGTCATACGAGCAGCCAACAGATATGTGAAAAAATGTTCAGTCTCACTAATCATCGAAGAAATGCAGGTTAAAAATACACTAAGATACCACCCAACTTCATTCAGGATGGCCATCATCAATAACTCAAAAACAATAGATCCTGGAGAGGATGCAGGAAAAGGGAATGCTTCTACGTTGTTGGTGGGTGTGCAAACTAGTACACCTCCATGGAAAACAGTGTGGCAATTCCTAAAAGACCTAAAAATCAACCTTCCATATGACCCAGAAATCCCTCCTCTGGGAATATACCTGGAGGAACTCAAATCACTCTATATAAAAGATAACCGCACATGCATGTTTATTGCAGCATTATTCACAATAGCAAAAACACGGAACCAATCGTGCTGCCCATCGAAAGTGGATTGGATAAAAAAAAGTGAACAATTACACAATGGAATATTATGCAGCAATAAAAAAGGACCAAAGTATGGACTTCACAGCAACTTGAATGGATTTAGAGTCTACAATACTTAGTGATCTATCACAGAAACAAAAATCTGAGTACCACATGTACTCACTCATAAACAGATCCTGAACATTTATTATAATACTTTAAGAAAGGGATTAGCAATAGAGACGCACTGCAAGGGGATGAGGGGATGGGGGCACATAATATCAATAAGTGTACCTGATGTCAAACCAAGCAAAGTGGAGACCAAAGTAAAGCCCCAACTTTACCTGCACAATGACCACTTATTGAATTGTACCCCACATCTTTAAAATAAATAGAAAGAATTGCTACTTTACATTAAGCATACAGTTGTCAATCTATAATTTTTGCCAGTCTCAGTGTACCCTAGGAGTAAGATAGAGCTAAGGCTATTCCTTTATTCATTTGCCATGGTTCCCCATCCTACCCCACTCACTTGCTCTCTGATCTTCTAGTTTATGGAAGAAGATATGCTGATTTCTTTCAAACATTTCCCACTTGATAAGCCGTTTGGATGAACTGCCATGAGTGCTGCCCTCCTCGGGGCAAGCCCTATCTGTCAGCATACCAGAATAAGAGTAACAGTCTTGACATTGACTACAGTAGTCTCAAGTCAACTTGTTGTCAATCAATAGATATATATCTTTTGAGTTCACAACATCTCCTTGAAAATTCCAGATTATGTCTCCATAGTAACTCCATTAATGAAAATATTTAACACTATTAATGCAAACTAGATTTTGTTCATTTTTTTGATTCTCATATTCTTTCATATATATTCTTGGTCATGAGAATCTCCTTTAATTTTTTAATATGAATTCAAATAACCAGCCACAACTTCTTTTAGTTGAACCTTGCTTTTCTTTGATGTGACAATTACATTAGTAGTCACAACAGGGGGAAGGGGATTTACAATAAGCCAGAATCTGTTCTAGGTGTTTTGCATACTTTATCTCTAATGTTCTACAAAGTAACAAGGTAAGAATTATGTCCTGTTTTAAAGAAGTGTAAATGGAGCCTCAGTGAGTTAAAGCATATGGTCAAAAACATATACACAGATATAAGATTATTCTGAGTATCTCTTTTTGTATAAAATATCAAATGATCTTAGAGAGAGGTGCCAAAGGGTTTAGACATTTCTCGTAAAGCTATACTATGCAAAGAGTGGTCCACAAACCAGTAGCATCAGCAATGCCTGAGAAGAATGTCACACCCTGCATCAGTCCGCCTCAATCACAATCTGCATTTAAATTAGAACCCCAAGTGAGTCATGTATATATTACAGTTTGAGAGGCACAGCCTTAGAGACAACCTGCATTGCAATCTTCTCAGATATTTACTTCTTTCCCAAAATAGAGGGTCTCTTGAGAGAACATTTCCTGTCTCTTGCTCTTTTACTAGGGCTCTAATCTTGGGGCCATACATAGACCACAACACAAAGGTCACGCTTATGTGTTCAAAAGTGTCTTGTTCTCTTAGACTTGCCTGCTTTCAAACTGGTACTCCTGGTCACTGGCCCATTCCCATAAATATAGTTGTAGGTGTAAATCCACCAAATCACCCCACCCACCATCCATAATCTCCAGCATAATGCCTTCCTGACCTGAATGAAACTGGCTTGTGCCAGGCAGGCCTTGGATTTTGCAGCTGGCTAGATAATTTTGACTGACTATTCAGAGTCTACTTGAAAGGCTCAGCTTTTTTTCACCCAGAGATCTCAAGGCCTAAAATTGAAGGGAGAACATCTGATGCCATTTGGCTTCACATCAAAGCTACATAGTCCAAAAAAGTTTACCTGAATCCCTGAATTTGAGGAAAGATCGCCAGAAACCTAGACATTAATAAAGCTTACAATAGATGATGGCTAAATACCTCTGTGTCTTTTGGTTAGAAGGGTATTAGGACTCCTAGCCACATTCATCTATTGCTACTTAGGGTACCATAGAGACAAGGTTTATGTATTTCTCAGAAACTTCAAGTACTATATCTCAGATAATTAATTGCACAAATATTTTAGAAATGGTTGAAAAATTCCCCATGGAATTATATCATCTAAAATTATATTCCTTGATACATATTAAATTAATCACTTGATTGATAATGACTGATAAGTCTTAACACCATCAATTCTCTCTAATATACACTACAATAAATTTACATTTTAACAACTAACACTTTCAACTACTGGCCATGTAACAAGCATGGGGTCATACATTTAAGTAAATAAAATGGTCATATTGGGTTGATTTCATAAAACAGTTGGATATACTGTGTTCAATTGAAAATATTCAATAAGTCAAATGTCTTTGTGAAAATTCTATTCCATGTGCAACCCCATGTCTCCCAAAATTATCTTGGATTTGTTTTTGTAAAATTATATTTAAATGAGAAATTAAGAGGTAAATTTAGGTTAAAGAGTCATCAGTAAGTATAGGGGAAGAAACTCTGAAATTAGACTTTGTGTTCCTATAAGCCACTTATAACTTTATGAACTGTGGAAAATGCCTTTTATTGATTTAATATCTGGGAATAATGATACAAATAAAATTAGATAACACAATGTTCTTTCTACTCAAAAGTAAGGCACTATTTACATTTGAAATGTATTATTCTATATGAAGGGCTGCTTAAGGCTATTATACAACAAACTTCCAAAATGTAAGATTCAGTAAAAAAAAGTTAACATATACTGACAAAGGTCAATAATAATAATAATAATAATAGCAATCATAAAAGCAAACATTTACTGAGTTCTTGTATTTGCTGGAAATTCTTTGAAGTACTTTATGTTTATCATCTCATTAAATGCTCATAATATAATACACATAGATAATATTTTTATTCCCAATTTACAAGTGAGAAAACTGAGGAACATGGAGTTTAACTAATTTGTTCAAAGTCATAAAGTCATAAACTAATAAGTAGAGAATGGGATCTACATCTGTATCTATAAACTTGTATCTATATAGATGGAATATTTATACACACACACACACATACCCACATACATATCTGTATATGTATATGCATGTGTGTTATGTATGTGTGTGTGTATATATATATAATATAATATTTATATTTATATATATAATGTCAGTCAGAACAACAAGTATCAGCCAAGAAACACAACATTCTACGTGCTTACTGGACAAATAGTTTTTGAAATTTGCTTAACTTTATTTGAAGGTTAGCCTTAAATGTGTGTGACCCATTTCTCTACTGCTGAATATCACAAAATCTATTCCCCTTGTCAAAAGACAATTTTCAGACATGGTCTTGAACTGTATCCATGTGTATAACAAGCCTATAATTTTAATTTTTTAGGAAACCAGTGAATTGTAATAAATATAAAAGCTTTGTCTTAAATTTTTGAGTTTCTAGTTTTATTTTACCCAAAAATTATAATCTAGTTCTTGGTGCTAATTCACATAGGCTTAAGAACCACAGAACTGAGCAGCTGCCACAAAAGCTTAACTCATTTGGGAGGCCACTCTTAGAAACAGAAAGCTGACAAAGCTGATTAGACTTACAATTCCAGAAAGTACTAGAACGTCAAAAAAACAGAATGATTTGAAATAATAGCCATGTCACTAAAACATTTTTTTCAAAAGCTTTTTGATATTCCTGATGTCAGAGACCTCAATTAAAAGTATATGGAAAAAAATATGGAAATAGAACTCTCTCTTTATCATGAAAAAAATAAAAGGAGTAATTTCAATATTCCTTTTAGAACAAAATTTACGTTCAAACTATTCACTTGGCATCTTGAATTCACTTAAGAATTAAGGAGTAAAATATTATCATTCATTTTTTATTATTCTTCATTAAATTTATCTAATAATCAGAATATAATGAGGTCACAAAATTTGGGAGAAAAAAATACAAATTCTTCTCCAGTCACATTTTGTATATATAAGGAGTCATACTTTCTCATTTATTTCCTGCTAGTTTTTTTTTTTTTTTTTACATATTTCAAATCATCGAGAGCATGAAGTCCATACCCTATTTGAATTCTGATATTTTCACTCAACAAAATCATATACATACACGTTTATATATGTGTGTGTAAATGTATGCATGCATGTGTATACATATGTATGTACTTTTACAGGCATATGTGCTTGTGTGTGTATTTGAAAAGTGACAAGTTTGTGCTGTTGTAATTTGCATTATCTAGATAGCTATCTAGGTTGAAGATATCCGTATACTTTTTCACACCCTGTATTTTTGCTTTTGTTAATAACATGTTCATGGTGTCTATGTATTTATTGGTGGTGCATTTGTATGTTTCTTATTGTTTTCTTGAGAAAAGGTTAACTTCTCATATATATTAAAACTTTTGTCATTGGTTATTTTTTACTTTTTTGTCTTCTCAGAATTAAAATTTTACTTTCAGTCTGTATTATTTTTTTTTATGACTTCTTATACATATTGCTTCTGGCTTTAAAAAATATTTCTTCAGCCATACTTCCCTGTCTGTAAATATAAAGTTATCACTATTTCATTTTACTTTTACAATGGTAATAGGAATTTTTTTCTAATTTTAAAAATAGCATTTGCTCATCATAAAAATGTAAATGCATACAAAAATATGCTATGTGGTTTTAAAAAAGAGCCAGTTATTCCACTACAGATAAAATCTGTTACAATTTAGTCATTTTTATTTAAATATTTTTCTGGGGCTTAACTTATCTGAAAATATATGGTATACAAAATTTAGATTATAATACCGATACCTCTATGGTATCCAAATAATGCTATTCTACGTACAGTTCAGCGTATTTCTGAATTAGAATCTTTTGTTAGATTATTGGAAGTTACTGATCAACGTTGACCTATAATTTTAAGATTTTTAATGTAATTTGCAAAACTGTCTTTCAAAATGATTGTATAAATTTACAGTCACATAAAAACATATGCCTATTTTTTTTATCCTAACTACCACCAGAGACATTTTCCTATGGTAAGAGAAAAATAATTTTCTTATGTATGTATTATTATTTCGAAGAGATAGTATCAATTAAATAAAGGCCAAAAATTACCTTTTAAATATCTGAATTCCTCAAGTGGTTGATTTTCACATATAAAGATGTTAATCTTTATATACTTTTCCTATCTTGCAATTACTTAGTAATTATGTTTCACAGAACTGAGATAAAGCAGGAGTTAGTTAATATTTAACCACATAGAGCCTGCCAAAAGATACATAAACAAACACTATTTGATATTATGTACATTCTAACAATAATTCCATGGCATATAAAAGTTCTCACAGGTTTGCTTTGGTCTTTTCTTAGCTATCCACTCTCAGGCAATTTAGTTTCAGCCACACTGGGCAATTTGTCCTTCCCTCAACCATGTCACCTTTCACATTTCTGCCTTTATTCATTACACATCTTCATTCTTAAATGCTCTTTCTGCATTTCCCATGTGAAAACTAGTTATTTTGACCTCTAAAGATCTACCTCAATAATTAGTTCTTCAGCTTCTTCAATCAAAATATTTCTTTCATACAGTGCTTTTATGTTAATATTATTTACATGTCTTTGACACTAGATTTTGAATGCATTCAGGACGATCACAGATTCATATTTATTTTTATATCTCCTGGAGCACAGTTTTTTGGTATGTAATTGCAGTTCATTAACTCCTACCACTCAATGAATGAGTGATACAAGATTCTCTATTTCATGCTTACAAATATTTTGTAATTTTAACTAAAGAATGCCAAATATAGAAGGAAATAATTTTTTTCTTTGTTCATATATATAATCTATTTTGCTAGGAATCTACAATAGAATGTTAGAGTCATTGTCATCATGGTCCCAGAGGGTGGGGAAACTGATGTCTCGAGGTCATTCATGATCTCTAGCACACCTGAAATACGGAACCATGGCTTCAACCCATTTGGAGAGTGTTACAGTGACCCTCTCCACTTACTTCTTTTCAGAAACATTAAAGGAGGAATATTCACACACCCACACCTGAGTTGTCAGTCACCAGAGAAAGCTGGTTTTCTATTTACCATAAACTTTTCAAGAAACTTGTTTCACAGTTGCTTCAGCATTAAGAAGGACATCCTCTTACACATTTGACGAAGAGCTGTTTTATAATCACACAAATGTTGATCTTAGCTAAATACAGATATCAAGGAGGAAGAAAATCATAAGATCAGAAAAACAATTAAATGAATCCATTGACTTCCTAGGTGCTTTCCTTTCTTCTTTCAAGGAAATGCAAGGTAACTCAGTCACATCTTGTCAATTAGTAATGCTATGTTTCTTTAGTGCATGGATTATAAGAGGAAAGACTCTGTCTTCTGGCTGTCAGTGTTGGATCTGATTTTAGATTTTCCCTTTTCATTCACTAGAAGCAGAGGAGTGAGGATGGAGCCTGAGAGATAGAAGGGCACACACAGGGCAGACAGTGTAGCTGGGAAATAATAGCAATGACGGCCAGCAGGAGAGGAAGCAGGAAACTAAAGGCAGGTGGCTGAATCACAGGGCTAGAGGAAGCTAGGTGTGTAAATCCCACGTCCTTTTGTTTGTCTTTATTTAAAACCCTGAAGAAGAAAAAAAGAGAAGCAGTTAAATGAGATTAGAAACTACCAAGAGTTATAAACAATTATATTTCCTAATACACTAACAGCAGCTTAAAGTATGATTAGGTTATATAATGAAAACTCAAAGTAATGAAACATCATGAGGAATGCTCACTTAAAAAAAAAATTTGAAATTTCCTAATGGTGAATTTGTGTTGTGTATGTGTTAGAAGAGTCAGAGGCTCAGGCAAAGGGAAAAAATACTTTAAAATTTAACAAAAGCTATCAACTGAAAATAAACCACAAGTCAGTGTGGGGATTATAAAGCATGTTTAAATAGTTTATGTAGGGTCTTTGCATAGTGCTACAGAATATATTTGCCACCTTCTCCAAAAGTGGTACCTAATATACTATAGGAAACAATTACAAAGTTTTTGAGATTCAAGTCTGAACAAAGAGAATCAAATAGTTTTATTGTCACGTAACATTTTTAAACTGACAACACTGAAATAACTTGTGGCTTGCAGTTAACCAAGCAAATAATTTGACTCAATTTATATGTTTATGCTGATACCGTAAACACTATCCAAACACCATCATAATAATAGAGTATTTTGAAATCTGTTACTGACAAAACAAACCATATAATTACATATTTATGCTAGTTACTGCTAGACAATAGAACAGAAGCGCAGAATACAAATGCTCAGAAAGGAAGATTGGTAAACTTGATAAAATAAATGCTTCAAGTGAGAGGGGTCACTCCTTTGGATGTGTCAGACACTAGGCTCTCTTTGAGGATCACATCCTAAGAAAGCAAGTCCATCACTTTTTCATGTGGAAATTAAAATACTGGCTGCAGAAGAGCAACTAGAGAAGAAGCCGATGGAAAATATTTGATCAACCTTAAGTGAAGTGAAAGTCCACTATTTCAACTGAAGACTACTGTACTCACCAATAACAGTAGCCCACTGTTTCAATAATACATGAGAAAGTCCTATTTTATCTTTATACTCCTTTTGAGTCTATTCTTTTTCAGTCCAGCCTGCAACTAAACCCTCAAATGTCACTTTGATCGTTGTTATACCATAATATCTTAGAATTTTTAATTTAAATCTAGTGAGCCGACTTAACAATCAAACATCAGCAAATACAAATTTGGTTTTTTGAAATACGAGTTACAATATACCCTAGAATCATCACAGGTCATAAAGGGGAAAACAGTCCTACCAGAATTTTAGTAATTCAGCCAACAGAGATAGAGGCCTAGTGGGCAAAATGAAATCAGTGATGAGTTGGTTTGGGTTGCTACAGCAAAGTACAAAGCAGGTGGTTTATAAACGTCAGAAATTTACTTCTCGGCCTGGAGCAGTGACTCAGTCTGTAATTCCAGCATTTTGGGATGACGAGGCGAGAGGATTGGCTGAGCCCAGACATTCGAGACCCGCCTGGGCAACCTGGTGAGACCTCTACAATAAATCACAAAAACTAGCTGGCCGTGGTGGCATGTGCCTGTAGTTCCAGCTGAGGCAGAAGGATGGCCTGAGCCCAGCAGGCCAAGATTGCGGTGGCCATGAGCATGCCACTGCACTCTAGCCTAGGTGACAGAGTGAAAGTTCAACCCCACCCCCCCAAAAAAGAAATTTATTTCTCACAATTCGGGTGCCAACATATTTGAGTTCTGGTGAGGATCCCTTTTCAGATTGTAGACGGCTCACTTATCCTCACATGGAGAGAAAAGGGTGATAAAGCTCTAAGGGTTTCTTTGAATAAGTGGAACAACATGGTCTGAATGTTTGTACCCCCTCAAAATTCATACTTGGAAGCCTAATCCCTAGAGGTGACGGTATTAAGAGACGGTGCTGGCCATTGCCTTGCTAGACTCTGGTGTCGCCATGCTACCTGGCTTTACCGCCACCCCCACCCCACCTTGTGGAGGTGAATCTTCTCTTTCTCTCTCTCTCTAACTTACTTTTAAATAAACTATATTTTCTCATCAAAAAAAAAAGAGATGGTGCTTTTAGGAGGAGATTAGGTTGTAATGGCAGAATCCTCATAAATGGGATGAATGTCCTTATAAGCTGCAGGAAGCCTGTCTGCCCCTTCACCTTATGAGGGCACATCAAAGCCACCAGCTATGAGAAACAAGTTCTCATCAGAAACTGAGTCTGCTGGTGCCTCGATCTTGGGCCTCCAGAACTGTGCACAGTAAATTTCTGTTATTTATAAGTTGCCCAGGTCATAGTATTCTGTTATGGTAGCCTAAAGGGACATGTACTAATCCCATTCATGAGGTCTCCTCTCATGATCTAATTACCTCCCAAAGGCTTCACCTATGAATACCATTACATTAGGGGTAAGTATTTCAACTTGCATATTTTGGAAGGACATATTCAATCCCTAACACCAAGTTTCTCAATGATTCATTTCAGTTGTGTTAGCCTTACCACAAAGCTCTGCAGATGTGCAGTACTCACTGACTGTACCTGAAATATCAGTTATTATTGCCTGAAATTATACTCTGTGAAGAATAGGAGGGCATGGATGATCAGCACACTGAAGAGATCAGCATGGATGAACATCACTATTTCATTCATATTTAGTG
Source organism: Tarsius wallacei (assembly GCA_963574415.1). Taxonomy (NCBI): domain Eukaryota; kingdom Metazoa; phylum Chordata; class Mammalia; order Primates; family Tarsiidae; genus Tarsius; species Tarsius wallacei. The sequence continues at coordinate 3,095 of CAUYQG010114355.1, read as the reverse complement.
TTATTTAAATATTAATACATCATTAATTCAGAAGAGAAAAAGACATGATGCATCTATGTTTTATGAAACTATTTCCAAACATTGAGAAAGTGTTTTCTAGACTTTACCATGTTACCTCAATATCTTAATTGGATTCTATGATAATTTTAATGGAAGCATATTAAATTGGGCAATTGTGCCTCTTGCCAGATTTTTAATTTGAAAATAAGTGTTTATATTATTAAAATTAATTCAAATGGAAACTTCCAGATGTTGATATATATGTAGAGGTGTCTACTCTCCCCTGACTCAGACACCCATGAAAATGAATGCAGGTATATAGGAATACAAGAAATCCGGTGTATGCATGAAACCAGGAAATGGAGTTATTACTATGCCATTAGCAGCAAAGCTTTTCACGAGTACTGGGACTACACTGAAGAGGACACTGAGGGTCAACTTCTGAGCCCCTCCTGAGTAAAGTAATTCTGCCTGAGAAATAAGTGGAGTAGCCTCTGGTTGATTCCCACAAAAATTTCTTCCTTCAACGAGACAACAAGTTGGAAGTGAGAATAGATAAAGACTGAATCAACCAGGTTCCACAACTGGTGCTGACTGACTGCACTTGGAAGTAGTGAATCAGGAAAGTACCAGTGACCATTTCAAACGTCAGCGGCTCCAGCAAGCAGCGATTGGCAACATGCCACAATGCATTAAAATACCACTGTCAGTAAACAAAAGCATTGCTGCATCTTGCCTCTAATATGGTGAAATTATCATAAACTAAAGGGAGAGATTACAGGAAATTTGCCAGAGTCAGAAGAAACAATTTACAAGATAGTCATCTATCTCTGAGTTTGCCCACCTTTTAAACCTCATTTTCCATAGTTAGAAGTAAAAAAAATGCAGTGCAAACAGGTAACACTCCAATCGTCGGTCAAACTCACTGACAAAAGTCAGATGTTTGAAAAGATTCTTTATTGTAAAAAACTACAAGGATTCACCGTCTGGTGAGCCAAGGCAACTGGATGTGTCCGAAGCATTTAGATCAAGAAATAAGAAAAATAATTTTGAAATAAGATTTAAGAAAATATTGCATCAAATAAATTAAAGCAACCAGTAATAGAAGTGGAACAACGTGTGATTATAAATAATCAATTTCTTGGGGGTAAAAATATTATTTTCAATTTTAAAGCTGGAAAGGAGGATGTGAATAACAGATTAGATACTACAGAAAATCAAATAAGTGATCCAAAAGACACACTCAAGACAAACTCAAGAAATTATTTCAGAACTCACAGGAAAATCAATAAAGAAAAATAATGATATGTAGAAATGATTAGAGACCTGAAAGGCATCCAATAATATCAAGTTTATTTATAACAGAAATTCAGAAGAAAAATGCGAAAGTAAAAATCAATGAAATCAATTCTCTTCAAACTGAAGAAAATTTAAGTGTGTATATTTAAATGCCTGAGTTGCCAGAAAAATAGAACAGCAGGGAGTAACAACTAGACATATGAAAGTGATTTCTAAAAATTTCAATAGAAAAAAAAAATCTCTCCAATTATCTATGCTTGAAACCGACAAAAGGCTCACCTCAAATTTAATTTCCGGTTACCAAATATCACAAAGCAATTGAGTTTGCCTTTAAAATTTTGGATAAAAGTATTTGTGTGTAAAGGCAATGGAGTATATTTCCAATACATGCAAGGCATGTTAAGCACATTTCTATTCAGGATAGTTACTTAAAGATACTCCCCCAGCTACTTAGGAGACAAAATAATGACACTGTGAAAACTATCATCATTATGTATAAGTTGTTTGGTAATGAAATGACATAGTACAAAATGCTAGCAATTATTATAAGTCTAATTATAAATGCTATGCAAATAACAATTCTTGAAAGAATAGATGCACATTTTAAAAAATGAAGATTTAATAAAGTAAAATGGATTTAACAATCAAGATTATATGAATAAAATTGAAAGTAATAAGACGAGTGAAGGGAAAGGACACCAAAATATTTACTTAAATAGGAGATAATCAGCACATTTAATATAGAAAATGAGAATAGTTATAGCATGTGGCAAAACTGCAACTGAAATTATCCTTTTACATCTTTTACAATTATAAATATAAAAATTATGTAGAAGGAATACGGCAAATAAGTGAAATATAGGAAGAGAAAAAAATAAATATCATCACATTTTGTTACAAAATAAATGAAGGGAAATCCTGTGAATTGAGGAACATAAAGCAACCCTGGTGTGGGTCCTCATTTACAACTAAATATGCCAGGGAACTAAACTAACCAAATTCTACAATAAATGCCTTATGCCTGTAAATATAATTCAAAGCAAATTTTGTGACCATCTAAGTAAGTTGTTAATATTTATAAAATAAATAAATAAGTTTTATCAGAGTAACAAAAATAAAAGATCTTATTTTGAAGTCTTTGAATTTCAATAGAACTTCCTTGAAGAAAAAGTTCTAATTTATCTTCACAATTAACTTCAAGATATATATAGCATATGCTAAGCACTCAAGTATTTGAGGAAGGTTGAATGAAAATCCATTACAATAACCTTTTAAATTTATTTTCATGAGCTTCTTTACAAAGATGAGTCTATAATCTGAGAAACATTACATTTAATTCTATTTTTATTTTTATTTTATTTTATTTTTTTAAAATTTAATCAATATTTTTTATTTTGATATTGTGGGGTACAGTTAAGGATTAGGTATACAAATATGCTTCGTTCAGGCATCCTTGTTGATAAAGGATGTCTCCCCGTCCCCAGACAGATATTGACTACCATTAATCCCACCTCCCTTCCCCCACCCCCATAGTTTCCCACCACAGTCAGTCATTTTCTTGTGGTATTACGTTGGATGATCAAGGTCTACTATATGAGTGACAGCATGTGACACTTAGTTTTTGTTTCTGTGAGAGGTCACTCAGTATTATGGATTCTAGTTCTATCCAGGTTGCTGCGAAATTCATGATTTTGTTCTTTTTTATGGCTGCGTAGTATTCCATTGTGTATATGTACCACATTTTTTTAATCCAGTCCTCTTTTGATGGACAGCATGGTTGCTTCCAGGTTCTTGCT
>CAUYQG010114353.1:0-35407 GCA_963574415.1 Tarsius wallacei | reverse complement strand
GGAAAAAGACGTGAATAGACACTTCTCAAAAGAAGATATACAGGCAGCCAACAGACACATGAAAAAGTGCTCAGCCACACTAATCATCAGAGAAATGCACATCAAAACCACACTGAGATACCACCTAGCCCCAGTAAGAATGACCATCATTAATAAAACAAACCACAACAGATGCTGGCGAGGATGTGGAGAAAAAGGTATGCTTTTACACTGCTGGTGGGAATGCAAACTAGTGCAATCTCTTTAGAAGACAGTGGGGCAATTTCTGAAAGAACTAGCAATTGACCTTCCATATGACCCAGCAATTCCCCTATTAGAAATATACCCGGAGGAACTCAAATCATTCTACAAAAAAGATTCCTGCATACGCATGTCTGTTGCAGCTTGATTCACGATAGCAAAAACATGGAACCAATCGTGCTACCCATCGAAACTGGACTGCTTAAAAAAAAAAAATGTGGTACATAAACACGATGGAATATTATACAGCCATAAAGAAGAACAAAATTCTGGACTTTGCAGCAATTTGGATGGTTTTGGAATCTATACTACTCGGTGATTTATGACCAAAACAAAGAACACAGTACCATACCTTCTCACTCATAAGCAGACCTTGAACAACGATCACAATGCTATAAGAAAGGAATTGGCAGTAGTGGGAAACTGCCAGGGGAGGAAGGGGGACACTTTATCAACAAGGGTACCTGCGTCATGAACATTTGTATACCTAACCCTGAGTTGTACCCCAGAAAAAATTTTTTTAAATGGAAAAAATTGTAATAATCAATATACACTGATAACAAAAGATGGATACAAGTCACATTTAACTTCTGCAGTCACAAGAGGTGCCCAGAGTGGTTACCATCAGCATCCAGACACTTCTGATGATGGCGAATGACTGCAGGGCTTGTCGCTGTGCGAGGCCTCCCGGATCTTCTCTTGGGCACATCACACAGAGGACCGTGTGTCTCAAACTCATCACGAATGTGTGCAGTGTTTAGGCATGTTGGACGTTCTGTTGCATACTCACACCTCCATTGTCATTGTACTTCACAGCGTTCTCAAATTTCAAATACCACTCAAGATGGTCTTACACTCCTCGAATGACAAACGTACTCCTGCCATTTTCCTTGACTGTCCTGCCTGCCACGTGGTGACGCCAGCATTCAGTTGATTAGCCCGTCTTTTGAGCAAATGTCATACTGCCATCACTACTATAATTCAATTCAACGTCAAAAATAGTTCCCAGATAACATCTCTTAAAACGTCTTTACACATTTTTGGCACCCCCAGTATATAAGATGCTTATGTAAAATGTGGACAAAGTTAAACATAAAATTTTTAAGACTTCATTTTGAGTCATCAAATTATAACCAAAAATGTCATATATGAAAAGTATACCTTGACTCTCTTCCAAGTGCATAGTGTGTTAAAGAAGTAAGCTTGTGCTAACTCAATCTTGTTTCGAACATAATCTAATGTTAAGCCTTTTACGAGTTTAAAATATCATTTCTCCCCCAAAATTATTTAAGATTTTGTCTCCGTATTCAGCTAATATTCGATGTACAATCACTATGTGCCAAGTACTGGTTGAAATAAAAATCGAGAGACTCTTTCTCAAAGGAGTCAAGGGAAGGTAACTTCCCTCTCTGGTTGAAAATGTGTAATCCCATTTAAAAGCCATATGAGATATTTTGTTCCCAGGAATTTTAGAATATTCTTATGAATTCACAATGTCTTTGATTTACCCTTTCAGACATTTTTATGAACCAGTTACTTGTGTGTGATTCAATGGCTTTAGAATGCTGGGCCGTATCCCCACAGGTGGATTTTAGGGTTCGAAAATGTGTGCAATGCACTCCTGTTATTTGAAGTATTACACAGTTACCCCAGAGTCAAAGATTCTTTCAGCTAAAATATCTCTAGGGGAATGATGAGAGAACTGTGGAAGGATGAGAGTGGGCACATTGCAGCACTCGATTCTAGTGAAAAATATTTTTCCCCGAGATTAGAAGCTGACCAGAAACAGCCACCAGTAAAATAATTTTTGTGCATTAAAAAGCTTACCGGCTACATGTGATGATGTAAACTGTAACATGGAACATAGCAGAGTCATACTAGTCCTAGTTACCTTGCTCAGATGACATAACTCAGCTAAGCTAGGCGCCCAAAAGCTTCAACTGAGGTGGTGTAACAATAGAAACAACCTAGATCTTTCTTCTTCTCTAGTTTTTTGTAAAATGACTCTCAAGATCTTTCTGATATCACATGAAAACACTCTAGGCCTGTTACCATAACACTCATGAGCTTCTCTTGAAACTATAAATTCCTTTTTAAGGCCCAGCACGGTGTCTCAGGCCTGTAATCCCAGCACTTTGGGAGGCCAAGGTAAGAGGGTTGCCTGAGTTCTGGGAAACTTCGTGAGACCTCGTCTCTACAATAAATCAAAAAATTAGCCAGGCGTGGCAGTGCATGCCTGTGGTTCTAGCTACTTGGAAGGCTGAGCAGAAGGATCGCCGGAGCCCAGCAGGTAGAGGCTGCAGTGGTCATGAGCAGTGTGCCACTGCACTCCAGCCTGGGCGACAGAGTGAGACTGCAACTCAAAAAAAGAAATAAAATAAAATTCCTTTTTATCTGATTTATTATGCGGTTTCACCTTTAATAATAGCATGATTTAATATGAAGGAAAAACAGTCCCCTGCCTGACAGACAAGAGGAAAAAACTTTATTTGTAAGTTTAAAATAAATTTGTAAGTTAAAAAGTTCTACGTTCCCTTAGCAGAGACCTGGGTATACAAGGCCAAGATCCTAGACATTAAGAAGGCACCAGTTAAGTTCATTTGTCAGACGCCTAGTAAAAACAGTGCTAATGTGCAGGGTGACAATTCAGTTTGCGAACTCATCCTAGAAAAAGTGCTACATGCCTCACGACTGAATACCACTGTAGTCATCTTTGAAGAACTCCCCCAGGGAAGCCATGGACCAATGCCAGTGCCTGGTTTACCCGTCAAAGCAATTTTGGAACTCTTTTTTCTGGAATGGCCATCAGAGCAGTCTTCGTATGACCCTTGTCCTGAATGTCACCAAAATGTCTTCCTTTCAATATTTCCTTTATCTTTGGGGAAAGAAAAAGTCATTGGGGGCCAGATCAGGTGAGTAGGGTGTTCCACTACAGTTATTTGCTTACTGGCTAAAACCTCCGTCACAGACAGTGCTGTGTGAGCTGGTGCACTGTCGTGATGCAAGAAGATCCTTTGAGATCATTTTTGCACTCTCTTTTCTCATGCCAAGATTTTCAGTTAAGATTCTCCTGTTTCTCTGTCAGTGTTTATTTGGTCTGCTTTGCTTCTCACGGTCAGCCAACAATTTTGATGCACGATTTGACAAATGTTTGCAATATTTTTGTCGGCTCTGCTCATTACTGCTCCTGAACTTTCTCCATGAGTGACACTTTCTCTCCCCTCAGAAAAGCATTTAACCCATTTGTACACTGCCATTTTCTTCATGGTCTCATCCCCATAAACTTGGACGAACATGTTCCTGATTTCACTTCCACTCTTGCCAAGTTTAACAAGAAAAATCAATGTTTGTTTGTTGCTCTAATTCAAATTCTGACATTCTCGCGATGACAGCTCTGATGGCCACTTCAGAAAAAGAGTTCCAAAATTGCTTTGACAAGTGGACTAGATGTTGGCATCAGTGCACAGCTTCCCAAGGGGAGTACTTCGAAGGTGACCATAGTGGTATTCAGTCATGAGTCATGTAGCACTTTTTCCAGGATGAGTTTGCAAACTTAATTTTCATACCATGTATTACTGGCCATGAGGTTTCATCTATTCAGGAAGACTATTATAAGTGAAAATGCCACTGGTGTATTTAAAATACTTTTTTTAAAAAACTATTTCTGGAGGTAATGTTGTACCAAGCACGTCAGCCTCAAAACACACTTTAAAGTTTGTTTGTTTGTTTTTTCCTCTTAAGCCTTGGGACATGTTTTAGAAACTTCTTTTCACCATGTAGGCTTGTCTGAAATTATGCTTGCTGAGAAATCTCGGGAGCTGATTTTAAAACAACCTGACTGAGAGTACCTCCCACTTGTGAGGGGGGGTTACGAGAAGGTTCATCTATAACCTGTGCTAATACCAACTAGACCTCCAGGAGAACCCTCACCCTGTGCCATGCCTGCATGCCTCCATACCAAGTTTCCCTTTTAAACCCTTGCTTTAGGCCTAAAAACTTGATTTTTTTCCCCATGTCCCTATCTGCCAGCTTTTGGAATAAAATTCCTTTCTTCTGTTACATCACATGCCTGTTTATTTCAGTGTATATGTGAGGAGTGACTGAGCTTGAGTTGGTATGGATATCTCAACCATACCAAGCATGTGATGTAATAATAATAATAATTATTCCTGCCTGGTAGATATTAAGAGTCAATCTAATAAGAAATACATTTTCTTCAATTCTGGAATTATCTTGTTTTTTATAAGAGTTTGACTTTTTTTTTTTTTATAACCGATGAGGATTATCACTGAATATTTTGCTGACTTGCCTTGTTTGTCAGAATACCCAGTGAAGTGCAGGTGATGGCAACATTAGTATTTTCTCCAAATTAATCTATTATTAGACCCCACTTCCACTGGTATAGCATATCTTTTCTACTTGTGTGATTCTCGCATGCCTGGCAATATATTTGCCTAATGATAGATGCTGACATTTATAATGATCAAGCAGATGTGAACATGCAGCCAAGTATGTCTTAGAAAAATTTGCTTGATTGGATGAAAATACTTTCTGGAACTAGGTTTTCCAAGTGAGCTTCATGTAGGTCAATGATAGTATATTGGATCCTGTTCCTATGTTTAAAATGATTAAATATGATCAGTATAGTATCTGGTTCTCTTACAAGTAGCCCAAATCGTATGTGTTATTAATGTGATGCAAAAGAAAATTGTGTGTGTGTGTGTGGGGGCGAGAGAGAGAGAGAGAGAATAAACAACTGTGAGTTTGTTTCATTAGAGATTTTGGGGGGGCGAGAAGAGGTTGGTTGAAAGCGTGTGTTAGAAGTCTTGAGAGACTATGCAGAGGAAAAGCTCAAGTATTCATTCAATAAACGTTCATTGAACACCAACCATAAGCAGTTCATGTTCTGCATATTGGGGATGAAGAGTTGAATAGAAAAATAAATAAATTTTCTAACCTCCTGGGCTTGATCTTTTTATGTGAGTTATTATATGGCTAGGCTTTCCCACAGAGAAAGTTCCTAAACATGCAGATGAAAGAGTCTTCTAGGCTACAGAGCAGAGATATAAATGAGTGGAGATGACCACTCATTTATCTTGTTAGAACAAGATTTTCCCATCTGGAACCCAGAGATTAGGTGTGGGTTATGTGGCTGGGCTGAGGAGCTAATTATTGCTTTATGTAATGTAGTGAGTTGATTTTAACCTCAAAGAAGGCAGAGAACACACTATAATTATGTGTCCTTTTGACCTATAAGACATCTTAGTTTATATAACGGCCAAGAATACAATATGTGAACAACACAGCAACCCACTGGAATCCTCATTTTAGGCATTTCCATCGCCAGGAGTAACGTTAAAGCAATTTTAAACTGAGCTCAAGTCAGTGCGCGAACTTAGACCAGACTGTGGTTTGCACTCATTCAGGAAGGAGAAAGGCAGACAATATCCTAACAAACAGGCCACACCCCAGCAATGTTCCTTATAAACCTGGGTTACATTTAAGCTGTTAGTGCTGAATAAATTCAGTTTGAACTGTGTAAGATGAAACAGACTATTTTTTTCTCCTCCAATAAATACCCATCAACTTATTTTGTCCTTGTATTGTGAAAATTATCTAGGCTGAATCTATTCTCATGTAAACTGAACTTTATCTACTCCCATTCTGTTTGTTGGATGACTACCACTTGTTTGAGTTTTGGGTCAACAGGTATTCCGATAGAAATGCCTTCAAAAGGATCCTTCTGGTTTATAGGGAATACTAAAAAGGACATGCGGTAGACTAGCCAATTTCTAGAGAGGCAGTCAATTAATATCCTCCTCTTTGGTGAATTTAACCTTTAACAAACAGTTGAAATGTCTCCTCCATCGGTGGAATTGTTACCTTATAAACTCCAAATAATTCGTGGTCAATCAGTTAATAAGACGGATTCTCAGAATCCCAGATGAAACTACTTTTCTTAATCCAACAAAAGTTTTGCTCACTTGCTCTCCAATGGCCATAAGGATGTGCTTCCTTTATTTACTTTCTACAGATTGTTTAAAATTAAAAACCAAAGAGATGTCATAAGAGTGACAGTGAGATTAGCATGCTTTTAAAACTCGGAACAGGTTAGAGAAGGTCAGTCTTTAATAAAGAGAAAAATCCACTTAAAGTTTAGGCATGGTGCCTTTTCATTCCTCTTTTGTGATGGAACAGACTTTTTAAAAAATCCTCTTTGCTTGCTTATACGTGATGCAGCACGGAGAAAAGAAAGTCGGCCTAAAGCTAGTAGCTTTACTTCATCAGAGAGGACTTATGTATATGAAAGACTTTTCCTTCCTATGAATGTATTCTGGGTACTCGCCATTTAAAAAAAAATTCTCATTTATATTTATCACTAAAAAGACCTCTAAAATTCAGAGTTGTTAGATGATAAAAGTACCTAATATTTACTCTTGATAGAAGATGACTTTTAAATGTGTCCGATTCTTTTTTCCTTCTCACATGCAAAAGGAAAAAAAAAATCAGTCATGTGGCTCTTTCATTTATAACATCTTTCTTATTTAAATGCATTCTAAACTCTTAGTATAGAACTAAGAGAAGAATGTTTACATAGTTGTCAAAAAGCTCTGCTAACCATTTATCTTACTGCGTTAGAGATGTAAATGCTTATGCTGTATATCGCTTAAGAAATTTTCATTAGATTTTGAGTGGCTATTGTTTCACAAGTTTTAAATTGCTTGGTATATATATTGTTATCAGCTAGAGAGGTGGATGGGCTCGCTTATTGACATCTAGACAGCGAACATGATCTTTAAAATATCCATAGCCCTTTCAGCATTATATAAATTGGGCAAATATCATCAAACTCCTAATATTAGAGAAGTATCACTCAATCTGCCAAAATTCATGATCAAGAATCTACTATTTGTTGATGGCTACAGAGACCAAACAAGTGGTTTTGGTCTTCCAGGAACTCATGGACTATACATAGCGATCCTTCCTTCCTTCATCCACGTAGCTTCATATCATCAGTTATCTCTTTACAGATCCATAGATTCAGAGATATAAGTCGTTTCAAAGGGTTTTGAAAATCATTTCATCAACTAGCTCTGTGCTGCCGCCATGTTTCTCCAAGGACTTTGTAGTTCAGGACCATTCTAGTCCTTTTATTTCCCCACATGGCTGAGTTTATACAAATTCGAGAAATGGTAAATAAAAGAAATGTAAATGAATTATTGTTTTCTCAACTGAAGAATACCTCAAACATTTTAGACCACAAATGGGCACCGAAAACCATAAAGGAATATAGTATTCAGGACTTCCAAAATGTATTTTACTTTGAAAACTTTATTTTGCTTATTGTGACAGAAAATTTTTCTGGAATTGCATAATATACATAATTTAGGAATTTTAAGTGACTGCTGCTCTAGGAATAGTTGAAAATGGAAATTGGCAGGTTCCAAGGGTTTCTGTTTGTGCTCTGAGGTAGGCGTAACCCTTGTCCCTTCTCTCTGTTTTTTTCAATCTTGTCTTTGTGAATAATCAAAGTTCAAGTTCAGAATGAAAGCTCTTTACCCGAACAGCTTCTCTCAGTTTCAGCTCCCTTTAGATTACTACCTAATCTTCCTTGCTTTGTCCTTTTGTCAAAGTCTCTTCTTATTTCTAATTCTTTCTGAATGCTTATTTGGACAACATTCTATTTCCAAGAACTTTCTACATATGCCAAAACTCTTTATTTTGCTTAAGCCTAGCTCACCTCTAATTCCCACCCCACCTTTTTTTATTTTTTGAAAACAGACAGTTCAGTCTCTTGCGAATTTTGACATCAGCAGTTTTGGCCTTGCCTTGGTTCCTATTAGTGTTTGTGGAATATTGAACTGACAACACTTAGCATATGACTTCTTCTTATCTGCAGGCTAGGGAATACAGAGTATCATTTTTCCAAACCTAGATTTACATGGTTGGCCTCATACTTGGAGGTCTTTTGTACTGGCCTTTTAGTATTTCTTTCTACATTTATGTTTTCAAAAGATTGTGTGCAAATTGAATACCCTATGCATGATCCATTCTCTACTCAAGACTTTCAAATTCCCATAGTCTTCAGTTTCCTCTACTGATGAATTCATTTAACGAGCTATATTCTATAATGGCTGCCTCTATAAAATCTTTGGTTTTTAAGTTCAACTCTTTCTCTAAAATTTATGCCTCAACTTAATTGATTAGCATTTAACAACCATTTCATTCTGGCTGCAAACCTTCCTCATTTGTTTCCTATTTATAAGTTAATTTCTTTCATTTAAAAATATATATAAATTGAGGAAACCCCATTCTCAAATGAACTTAGAAAAACTGTAGGTCAGATATGTTTACAACAGTTTTGATTCTGTGGTCATTCTTGTGGTTTTTATTATGTTCTCGTGTTTTGTGAATTCCTAGGATTTGGATCTAATGCACAAAATTTTTAGACATTCAAAATGGTCTTGGAGATGAAACATTTTGAAGCACTTTGTCTCAAAAAAGAAAATGTTTTTCCTCCATTTTCTCTCTGGGTTAAAGATTACCACCCACCACATTTTGGTCATTCTGGGGATATTGCTCTAATCTCTGGTTATCTCTTCATTTCCAAGGTCACTTCCTGATTGTGCTTCCATCTTTGCTGTGCCTTCTTGTAAGTCATTCATATCTTCTGACCTCTCAGCAACTATTTCACTCCTTTCTTCTTGCTGACCCTTCTCTACACATGGCTTATTTTGAACATCGACTTCTTTCCTCATTGCTATGTATAGACTGCTGCATATTGATGGGAATCAGAATGTGCATCTCCAAATACGGCGTCTTAACGTTTGAGGAAATAGCAAAAGCCGGAAGATGGCTCTCTGACCTTCTCCACCTCTTCTCCCCTGAGGTAGGCCATTGCATTCTTCGAGAGAGAGCTCTCTCTTTGCTTGAGAGAAAGGAATGTCCTTATCTCAGAAGACACAGGGACACAGAGAAGAATCTCAACAGCCCTTGCTAAATTTCACCCACTTTATTACCATCGAATCCTATCTTGTCTGTCCAATCATACTTCACAACTAACTTCTTTATCAAATTTAGCATAATAAAAATACACATTGTTCCATATGGCTTCTTTTTTCTAGTCTATTTTATTATTATTTTTTTTTTTTAGAGAGAGATAGGGTCTTGCTCTGTTGCCCAGACTCGAGTGTAGTGGTGTGATGTTAGCTTACTGCAGTCTCAAACTCCTGGGTTGAAGCAGTTCTCTCACCTCAGCCTCCTGAATAGCTGGGACTGCAGATGTGCACCACCACACCTGGCTAATTTTTCAAAACATATTTTCTTTCTTGTTTGTTTATTTGAGTTGAGGTCCCACTCTGTCACCCAGGCTGGAGTGCAGTGGCATGATCATGGCTCACCGCCGTCTTGAACCCTGGGCTCATGTGATCCTTCCGCCTCAGCCTAGGACTCCATATCTGGCTAATTTTTAATTTTTAATTTTTTTTGTAAAGATGAGGACTGGCTGTGTTGCCTAGGCTGGTCGAGGCTGGTCTAGGTTGGTCTAGGCTGGTCTCTAACTCGTAGGCCCAAGCAGTCCTCCTGCCTCAGCCTCCTAAAGTGCTGGGATAACAGGCATGAGTCACTGTGACTAGCCTATTATTTTTCATGTATTAATTTTTTGTAGCTATGATGTCTCACTGTGTTGTCCATGCTCGTCTGAAATTCTAGCCTCAAAGAATGAATCCTCCTTATCCAGCCTCTCAAGGGGCCGGGATTACAAGTGTGAGCCAACACCCCCAGTCTGGGTCTTCATTTCTGAAGGCTCCCTTGCCTTGTAAAATGTATATTAAATCAATCTGTAGGCTTTTCTTTGGTTAATCTATCTTTTATTATGGGTGTCTCAGCAATGAATCTAGAGGTGAGTGAGGAAAGATTTCCTGCCTTACAATGCTTGAAGAAAATAACAACAGAATTTGCTCTATTAGTTTGCTTTGCCCTCAATATCACTTGGCAAATTTTTTTCTTTGTTCTCTCCCTTGAACAATCTCCCTGGTAGCTCTTCTGTGAGGTTTCAACCCTCTTGATTTTCTGAAATTCTGCTGAAATAAGAATCTCTTATATAATCAAGAAAATAGTACACTCAGACTTACGCCTTCAAACTTTCTTTTCTTTCACCTGAAACACGTAATTTCCTAATGCCATTATTATTTCCTTTCCCGATTTAGAGAGGAGATGATTCTATTCATCACATCTAGCCCTATCACTTTGGGGCTATTGACTCTACCTTTTCCCATTTGTCTAGTTTTTTGCTTCATCTACTGTCTTTTATCTTTACCCTCTCTTCAAACACCTTCTCATCAATCTAAACTGTAGTAAATATTAGCATCTTCCTTAAACAATAGCTAATTCTCTTTTTATATTTTATAAACCTTTTGCCCATCATGTAATTTTATAGTATTGTATTATTATAAAGGAAAATATATGTTTATATTGATGAGTTTGGAGATAAGTATACACTCATGATGTTACCCTTAGATAACAGAATTTCAGGCAGTTTAATTGGCTTTGTGTGTTTGATATCCATATAGAAGGAGTTCTATATAAGTATAGAATATGAATTTATATGTAGAAGGAATTCATATTTTATATTTATATAGAAGGAGATTTGGATATCAAACACACAAAGGCAATTAAACTGCCTGAAATTCTGCTATCTAAGGGTAACATTTTGGTGTATATCCAGATATTATAGGAGTATGTTGTATCTATATTTTTAAATACAAAACCTAGTTTATGCTGTATCTAATAGTTTGTAACATTTTCTTCTAGAATATGTTTCACATTCCTTCCCCGCACATCTTCTGAAAGTACAGTGTGTGACCATAGATTTTGCTTCAGATATCCCACTTACTATTCAGATGCAGACTTCTATCTCCATTATGTGACGAAAACTGATTATGCCTTTACCAGTCACCTTTTAAATTTCATTGTTCATAGTGATGGATAGGTGTATGGCCATGAGTGTAGTAGTGATAGTATCATGAGTGTCTACTTATCTCCAAACTCATCAAGCTGTATAAATTAAATAAGTGCAGCCTTTTGTGTGTCAATCATACCTTAATAAAGTGATTTCAAAAACAACCTCCCCCCCAAAAAACAGTCTTCTTTTCTTAGTCCTCATTGTCCTTGCATCCCTGAAGACCTTGCTGTTTTTGAATTTTTCACAAAGTCCTTTTTGTCTTTAGTTTGAGAATTCAACTATCGACTGATAACTTTGCCTACCTTTCTGACATTTTTCTCCCCTCTTGGACATTGTTCTAGTTCCTCATCCTGATCCTATTTATCACTCCTGATTTTTTGCACTGTCTATTTTTCCCAACTGTAAAGTTCCTCTCTGAGTACTCTCATCCGCTTTCTTACCTTGAGCTATCACCAAATGCTCATTTCCCTTAAATTTGCATGGTTATTTTCAATTCTCTTCTCAACATCAGAGCCTTCATTTCAACCCCCTCCTGGATATTTCTCACCAATACGTTTCATTGATTCCTCAGATATCACATATCCTCAATTCAATGTCTTCTTTGAAAACCTAGAATCTTTTTGATATTCTACTCATGCTAGGCACCATGGAATAGTCTCTGATTCTCCATGCCATTGGATGAAAGCATATTAGCAGGTTTATCTTTTAAAAGGTTTATATGATATCTCAGCCTCTTTTCTTGTTTCCTTTTAACTGAGGAACATAAATCCATGTTTTAGCACCAAAACTCGGTGTTATTTTGGGGATTCTCTTTAAGAATACAGCATCTGTTTGAAAGTTAATATTTAACTAGGATTAGATGAGAAATCACAAGAAATTTCAGATTTAAAAGATTGAAAATACCTCAAAAATTAGAAAAAAAGTTTAATATTTTTCTTAACACATCTGCACATGTTCTTCTTTTATGTTTTTCTTGATTGCAAAATCATTGATTGCCTCTTCACACAACAACAATTCTATAATATCATTTTCTGTAAGAAGAATAGAAACATAATCGTCTTTTCTCTGGTATGGTTGACCATTTGTCTGCATCAGTGGTAATTTTACTTGCTGTTTAGTCTGGAACCACCAGACATTGTCAAAAGAAGATGTGTCAGATGTGCTAAGACATAATCTGATACAATGGGAAACCTAAAACATGCAAATTCATACTCAAACAGATTTGCTGTTTGCAATAATGCTGGAGGCTTATGCTCTACAAGAAAGAAATGCTAATCAAATCTAGTTCATTTTATCCCCATTAAAAAATAAGAAAAACAGTTAATAACATGTATGCAATTATCTATACTCCATTATCTATTACAGTATATTCCCATTCGACATCCTTTTTTGAAAAAAATATCAATGAGAACACAGTACTATGCTTATCATCTATTTCTCTGATCATTCAGAATTTCCCTGAGACTTGTTTCTGGCCCCTGACAGCTCAAACCTTGTTTCTCTTCCTGTATCCAAACACTTCCTGTAGTGGGTGCCAATAAGACCTATAGCCCTATACCAATGTCTCAAAGCTAGATGGGTTAACATAGGGGGGACGATATTTCTGAAATTGTTCCCTACAACGAGATAGTTTGTCATAGCTTACTTATGCAAGGACAGTATCGCAAGTTGTATAAATAGATCCTACTCTTCCCAAAATAAATATATCCAAAAATGTATCTCCCTAGCCAGATCTCCAAATACAGGTGGCCTTTCCAGCACCATAGGACAGGAACAAAAATGTAACAGATTGGAAGGCAAAGTGGGAAAAGCCAGAGCCTTAACTGTTTGTGGTTAAAGTATTTGCAAATTTCACAAACATGTGTAAGTGTTGGAAGCCTCGACTCAAGCTTCTCCCAGGGTTGTGACAAGCAAGGGTCTATCCTTATGAGGATGTGGAAGTTCAAGGTCTTTGGCTTCAAGGTAAATCTGCCTGTGATATTTCTGATTTACGTTATTGTGGCATCTTCTAAACTGTTTTCCTCAGCTTTTAGACACTCTTTTCTCCAATTTACTCCCACTTAGTACCGCCCGTCATGGTGTTTTTAAACACCATTGTGGTCAGTTTGGCAGTTTAGCAGAGTAGATAAGAGTGTGACCTCTAGGGAGAGATCCAGGTTGAGTCACTTACTACCAATTGGGTTCCAGACAAAATCTGTATCTTCTTTAAGACTTGGCTTTATCACTGGCAAAATTACGAAGACAATAATTCTTACTTTTCAGGGCAGCTTTGATGATCAGCTTAAATCTCACATGTAAAATTGTCAGTAAATAATGGTATTGTAATTGTCGAGATGCATCCTCTCTTAGAGAGTTTTAGTTTACCTGTTGTCTGATTAACTTATCATTCAAGATCCTTCACTTACCTATTTGTGTCTTCTACGTAACACCCGCCCCCAGCCTGCCTTCTGTATCTGAGCCACATTGATACACTCCCTGCTGTCCCTGATACCAATCCCCCAAATGTCTGCTTTTAAGCCTCCATACCTCTAACTGTGTTACTCGTGTTTCTTCAAATATCCAGTCCTTTATCTGGCAAAAATCTAAGCATCTCAGGTCCAGTCCATATGTCATTTATTGGTGACCCCTTCCCTGGTCCACACAGGCATACTTAATGGGTCCCTAAGAGATACTTGGCAGAACCCTGCATACATACTCTTCGTGTTGTTTTAATAAATGTATTCACTGGATGAACTCTGAGCACTTTGAGGATGGGAAATGCGCAGGGCATGCACACGTTTTTTTAACCTAGCATAGTGCCTGGTAGAGAGCAAGCAAGCGATCAATACATGTTGGAGAAGTCAGATTAAGTCCCATTATTTCTTCCTTTGATTATACTTCAGCTATTCAGAGTTCAATTTCTTAGGAAGTAGTAGGTTACATTTCATAAATTATTTCCAGTACCATGAAATTGAGGGTCCGTTTTATCCTCAAAACTTTTGTAGTGATAAAAGTTTTAATCTTAATATTCTTAGCTATTTCATCCTTTTTGTCCATTTTCTTAAATTTAACTTGAACTGGGGATTAATGGAAACCCAGCAGGTACTGTTACTAGGAGGAAGAACAAATGAGATACTTTTACCATAACATAGTTTGTTTAGTTTTTTGTTTTGCTTTGTTTTGTTTCTACAATGATATAACCTGAGTTGGATTTGAAACTTTTACAGACATTGAATAAAAATATTTTCCCACTCGGGCCAGTGGCTCATGCCTGTAATTCCAGCACTTTGGGAGGCAGAGGCGAGATTACCAGAGCCCCAAATTTTGAGACCAGCCTGGGCAACTTGGCAAGACTTTGTCTCTACAATAAATCAAAAAATTAGTCAGGCGTGGTGGTGCACACCTGTAGTTCCAGCTACTTGGAAGGCTGAGGTGGAAGGTTCGCCTGAGCCCAGCAGGTCAAGGCTGTGGTAGCCGTAAGCATGCTACTGTATTCCAGCCTGGGCGACAAAGTGAGACTCCGACTAAAAAAAGGAAAGAAAAGAAAAAAAATTCCCTTCTTGATTCAGGCCTAAGATGTGTATCTGATGAATGTATTTCTGAGTATAATCGTTTATTGTGTTTTTTTTTTACTAATAGAGATAATCTTTCTCAACAGCATAACAGAAATTTAGTAGATACATATTGACAATCTTATCTATCTATCCATCCTTCCATTTTTCTATCCACTTATACTGATAATGTACACATATGTGTGCATGTTTTAAAACATTTAGTTCAGCTTATTTAGTGATGATAATAGAAGTTCATGAGTTTGACCAGGTAAGAGTATTATATTTTGTTTGTGGGTATTAAGAAAGATTTACTCTTCACTACTGGAAGAAAACAAAACGATTCAGAGAGTTGGATCTAACAGCACATTTTGTAAATAGAGATGCTCATTTTATTCATATTAAAACTATGGAATGATAAAATATCCATTCAATTAACGTCTATCAACTTATGAGAGCAACAGTTTTTATGAATATAAGAAACTAAAACCTAATTTTATTATGGTAAAGTAATAACAGGAATTTTATGTCTTACAGTTTTGTAAGCAAATAGTTATCAACCATCTGGGTATAGTACAATCCACATACACTACATCCAGGAGTTATAAGGTCAATTCTGTGCCATAAAAAATGGGCCAATTTTGCCATTTAAACATGGCATATGCTCTCAGAGGTGTTGATTATTCAAAGTACCTGTTTGCCCAAGTCTATTAAGCTTAAAAACTACATTTTAATGGCCCCTTATATTTAAGCCCTGTTTATATGACAAATGCTTTAGAGCTACTTAGAAACACCATTAAATTTCATCACTAATTACTAATAACAGGAATGAAATTAGCACCTGTCTCAGCTGCTTTCGGTTTTGAATTGCTCTTAATACACAGTTGAGAGAATCCTCTGTTGCTAAACATTTACTGGGACCATTTGCATTCTGATTTTCAATGAGCTATTATGATTTATACTCTTATGTAGTTCACTGAAAATAGCACAGGGCTTGAAGCCACTGAATGTACTTCCTCATTTGAACGTGAAGCAATGTATGTAATAGCGTACGTTTTAAAAAATCCGTTTTCAGAGTGAAACATCCATGCATCTCATATATATATAAATTATAATATATATATAAGAGATTCTATTTTTGTCTCTAGGGCTACTAGAATGAGAATGCCAATAGAGTAAACAGGAGTTTTCACACACACACAACTTGGGCATCATTAGATTATACTAACACAGGAAAAAAGAAGGTGCCGTAGGTCTTAATGGTCACTTGAGACAAAATAAGCTCTTAAAGATATGTGAAACCCTTGCTTCTTTCTACCCTTCCTTTGGGGCCTTTGGCCTGCAGTGAGGTGCTGGCAGAGTTCTAAGGTGAAAATAAGCCAGTTAAATTAGCAAACAGCTCAGTGCTGCCTGCAACAGCATTAAATAATATGCATTACCAATGTTCACAGGCAGTGTGGATTTGGGAAGGTTTCACACTCATTGCGAGAAGGATGGTTTTCTTGCTGCCACAGTGGGGGGGTGTGAAAAGTATGATGTGAAGAGTGATATGATAGGAAAATATCAGGAAGCCATCTCATAGGGCTCCAAGGTAACTAATTATGGGATAAAATGTTCTTCTTCTGTCTTTGGTGTCCATTCAGTCTTTATACTTTAAAGTCTAAGATGAATGCTATCATTTGCTTGAGAATTTTAGACCAGATGAACTCTACATACCGCAAGCTCTAATCATTCAAATTTGTCCTTGACTTAATAGACTTAAAAAAATGCAAAGTACATCAAGCTGCATTTCAAAATAAAACTTATAAGCATAAAACAATTCTTTCAAGACAACCAGAAGATGGCAGCATGGCAGCTGTTTAGAAATTTGATAGCTTATAACTTCCATTAAGCAAAAAACAGTTTCTTAATTTTTGTAAACAGTATCCTATTTCTAATAAGAAAATTCTCAATATAGGAAACAGAATTAAAAGAAAAGACTGTTAGTAAGATCTAAATGGTAGCTTGACCAGAGCAGAATTACAAAGGAAGAAAAATGGGTTCTTCACCACAAATAATGTAGAAGATGAAAGGAAGACAGTAGACAGAGGATGCCAAGGCTCTTAACCATGTGCTTTCAGACCATTATAAAGAAGCTTGATAGAACCCATTGTGCGAAAGAAGAGACTCTTTTAAAATTCCAAACAAGATGAGCCCTGATAGCGAAATAACCAATTAATTCCATCTAGGCCATTAGGAAAGAATTAAAGGTCATTATTATAATTGGACAGGTTCCAAACAAACTCCTTCAATGCATGGTCTTTAAAGTCCATTTCAGCTTGACAAAATAAAAAACTCATGATTCTATGATCTTATTAATTTCTTATAGAACAAATATGTACAGTTTACAAAGAACCCTAGTAGTATACCCTTTTCATTTTTAAAGGTGTAATCCTATTATAACTAACACAATTAACTGATGATTTTTTTTTATGACAAAGAAAATCTTTTAAACCTCAGCTAAGTATCTCCTTATTTATGGCAATATGCAGCACAATAAAATAGCAGTTGGAAAAAAAATTGTTTACAGCCCTTGAAAAAATCTGTAACAAGATGTTACTAGAGTAGAAACGTTGAAAATCCTCCCATGCATTCTCCTGTGAACTGCTAAAAGTGGAAACCCAGCACATTTATCACATTTTCCTGTGCATTTCATAAATGGATGATATATACCGTGTCCTTAGTCTTCTTCCAAAATGCAATGGGACCTGTCCACACCAAACTAGGTGACGTGATTTTTATGAGGCTAGTTTGGGTTTTTCCCACGTATTCGTATATTAGCGCAGACCCATTTGTGTATTTATTTGACATGTATGCATTGCCTAATATAATACTCGGTACCATTGTGGACTACAGCTGAAACACTACAGGTTTGGAACTGATTTCTTAAACAATTATAACGTGAACACAGCAGAAAATGCGAGAACTGAATTGACAGACAAACGTTTTGCATAGATGTCTGTATAGTCATCATTTACAGCAAGCAATGTGTAATATCCATTGTTTAAGTCCTTGCCATTTCTCTTAGTTTGGTATTATGCGTGTAATTGCCAATCAAACCATATTTATACATATTAAACTGGTATTAAGTTCACAGGATGAAAATATCAGTAAGTGAGATTCTTTCAGCAATGCATAGCTACAAAACACTCAAGATAAAGCCACTGAAGCATTCAGGCAGAAGGGAGTTGGTTGATCCTTCTTTCCGCCTACAGCGGGCAGCAAAGGCTTAGTTAGGTTTTACCAGAAAAGTAAACAATGAACAAAGAAGCAAACCAACTGCTGAAACTGTGGGCAGGTGTCATTCTCCATCAGAGCTCCTGGGAGAGTGGTTTTCATGGGCAGGAAATAAATTAGATGATGATGATTAAACAGTTGATAAAATGCTTTCCCGTATCTGCTCTCATTTCTGAAGAGTATCCAATACAGTAAGCTAAAACAACAACCATAGCAACAACAAAAAAACTCTTGAAACGCCAACAAAACCCCTAAATAGTCACTGTCAGCAGCTAAGCAACTTGAGATTTGGGCAGGTTAAATCTAAGGACAGAGAGCTAAGAAACAGTGCAGCCAAGATTCCCAGCCAGATATCCCTGCTGCTGCATCAAAACTAAAGAAACATTGGGAACAGATCAGAAAGAGGTTCTGGCCTGCAAAGACAATCTTTGATCTCATACAGTTGAGAAATTGTTTGTATTTTTCAAGTTGTTTCACAAAGATAAATAAAACATTCACTCAAGTGCTTAACCTCTGTGTTTGAAGACAAGAATAGAATTGAAGTTCGTCCAGGAATTTATATTGTGGGAAAGGTTTCAGTAGCCGGAACAATTTATTGCTCACCTTAAATTGGGTTCACACTTGTGGTGATAAATTCCAACTTAAATTAAAAGGTTTTAATCACCTAGGTAAGATATGGATTGTTACTTCCCTCTCAGTGGAGGGGGTTGACCTTGTGAACAGAAAAAAATAGTGCAAGACGAAATATTTTAGAGCAAACAATTTATGATTTGTGTTTATATGTTAAGAACTTCCCAAATAAGAGCCAGTTTACTCCTCGTGCTTGAGTAGATATGCACTGACAATCTCACTGTGTGGCTATCTGCTATGGAAACCTGTCTACTGGCTGAGTCGTTCTGTTTTATGAGTCTTACCTTGAGTTTGTAAAAGAGCTTTCTCCACCAAAGATGGGACTCTGGTTTCTGAAATGTCTTCGTATACAATTCCTTTCTAAAAAACAATATATAGAGACACAAAAATAGAAATAGCTCAAATAACTCAACGTAGACTCCATTAAATACTGAACATATGTAAAGACAAGAAACGTTCCAAGATCTATCCAAATATCCATAAGCTAGCTAACCAAAAAATACTGACACACCTATTATCTGTCAGGTACTGTTCCAAGTGATAGAATATAGAAATCAACTCAACTAAGGAATTTGAATCAATTTCTAAAAACATTAGAGAGACGCTGAAGCCTTTTGAATAAAGCCATGACTAAAGCAGAGTTCTAGTGATTTCCACTTTAGATCTAATTTTGACTCCAGATGAAGAGTATAAAAGAGTTAAGCAATCTTTTAAACATGTCATTCGCTATTGTATATCAGCTTCTGATGGAAAAAAATATTGATTCTTTAAAATATTGTCAGATTTGACCATTCTTTGTCTAAAATGTTATAAAACCACATGGAGCCCACCTGGTGGCTCTTTGGCCTTTTGTTTTCTCCCCATTTAACAAAATATTTTTTCTCTTGTATCAGATTCATATTATATACTTTGTCTGTGGGGTTTAAATCAAATATGTTTCTACCCTTTAATTAGTTAGTTGTATGCCTTTTTCAATGGCACCATTTCATGATAGAAAATATGACTAAAGTCCTATGCCTCTGTAGATTCAAATATGTATGAAAGAATAAAAGGAAGGAAACATTTAGAAAAAGTGTAATTTCATGGCTTAATTGTACTTCGTGTTACAAATTTCTGCTAGTTACAGAAGTGATATGTACTGCTCAGATTCAAATTTGTATACGGTTGTTTTCATCTCCTTTAGGTCTTTAATATCTTCCAGGTCCTTGACCTTATGTAATAGCATGGTTTTATTCTCTTTTTCCTTATCCACCTTCTTGGGTGTCCCAAATCCCTTTTACCTGATATTTTTTCAGTCTCCTTTCCCTATTTTTTTTTTTTTATTTCTTGAAATCTTGTTTAACTCTCTCTTTTCCTTATCAAATGATATATTTAGGAGAGAATATTGGCTAAATTGCGACTGAAGGATATTGACAGACAAAAGTAACATCAATTAATGAAACTTTGGACTATAACACATCTGGTTCTTTCTTACATAGTTGAAATAAATTTCTGAATGTTTGTATTTATTTGTCATCATCTGTAGTAATTTGCCCCAAATACAGGAAAATCGTAACATACTAGGTGCGATTCACACGTAGCCTAAAGCCTCGACCATTATGTACCAGTGATTCGGTTCTGTATATCACAAGCAAATTGGACCTCCGCCTGGCAGCAAACACTTTGAGCTCAGTGAGGTGGCCCTCTTTCCCAACCATTTTGCTACCAAGAGAGTCGTTGTTGTACAGCTGTGCTTGTTCTTTTCTTGAAATGTAACATTTTATAAAATAATCTATTTCAGTTAAATAGGAGGAAATATAAAACAATGTCGTGATTAAAAGCATAAAATTAATACAATTAAGCCAGGCGCGGTGGCTCATGCCTGCAGTCCCAGCACTTTGGGAAGCAGAGGATTTCCTGAACCTATGGGTTCGAGAACAGCTTGGGCGACATGGCAAGACTTCGCCTCTACAATAAATAAATAAGTACATAAATTATCCGGGCGTGGTGGTGCACATCTGTAGTTCCAGGTACTTGAAAGATTGAGGTAGAAGGATTGCCTGAGCCCAGCAGGTCAAGGCTGCAGTCGCCGTGAGTGTGCCACCGCACTCCAACCTGGGTGACCTCTAGAGTGAGACTCTGACTCTAAAATAAAATAAGATAAGATAAAATAAAATAAAATAAAATAGAAATGTATTAAGATGGGACTCTCCAGAGTTGCTGCTTAGCTGCAAGCATTTTAAAGTACCCCTCCTATCGCTTCTGCCAGCCAGGAACTTTTCACTGCGCTTTGCTTCTGTGCCTGTGACAGTTCATTGTGCTTCTCACCTACTGCTATGCAGGTTCAAAGTTCATGTAGCAAACCTTCATTATGGGATAATTTATTTTATCTCCTCTGCCTCTATGACCTCATACCATTATATACAAATCTAATGATGGTTAAATTCTTGATCTACTCTTGATGCTAATAAATTTTTCAGACGTGACGGTAACTATGGGATCCATGCAAATGTATCAATAATCTTCAAAATAATTTTAGCTGAAGAGTAGGCATGTAAGCTGTAAATCACGTCAACTATTCTTCGGAATTCCATTAGGCCAGGCAGGTGGATGCCTTGCAATCATCTTATGCCTCCTTTAATGCATGACAAGTGATGGCAATCAATAAATGCTTGTCTGGAATTTCATGAAATGATACAGTAGGCAAGACAGAGGTTTAAGCAATTGGGCTGGTTTGTATTATAAATAATAAGATGTGAAGACGTCATATAATCTCATCTTTTTTTTTTTTTTTTTTTGACCTGGGGTCTCACTCTGTTGCCTAGGCTGGAGTACTGTGGCACTATCACAGCTAATTGCAGCCTCACCCTTCTGTACTCAGGTGAGCCTTCTGCCTCAGCCTCCCGAGTAACTGGGACTACAGGTGCACCCCACAGTGTCCAGCAAATGTATTGATATTTTTGTAGAGACAAGGTCTTGCTATGTTGCCTAGGCTGGTCTACATCTCCCGAACTCAAGCAATCCTCCCGCCTCAGCCTCTTAAAGAGCTGGGATTATAGGTGTGTGCCACCACATTTGGCCTGTATTTTTATTAATTATTTTGTAAGAAAAATGTATGAGGATAGTGTATAATTATAAAATTAGCCAAATTGTGTTGTTGGTATAATTTGGTAGCTAAAAAGAAAGTTTTAGTATAAACTTTGTTATAATGATTTTAAAAAATTATTTTGAATAATTATTGACTCATAGAAAAGTTGCAAAAAATGATACAAAGAGCTTATATATACTCATTATTCAACTTTCCCTAATATTAACAACTAGCATAGCCATGGTAAAAAAAAAATTGTGCAACTATATAATTAGCAATGGTACAACAGTATTAAACAATGTAAGACATTATTGTAATTTCACTATTTTTTCATAGATATGCTTTTCCAGTTCCATGATTCAAACTAGTATGTCAGATTACATTTTGATGCTCTGTTTCCTTAATTTCTGCTAATCTGTGATGGTTACTAATTATTTTCCTTATCTTTTATGATCTTGAAAAATTTCATGAACACTGGGGAGTTATTTTGTAAAATGCCTCTCATTTTGGGGTTATGTGATGTTTTTGCACGATTAGACTAAGGTTATGCATCTTGGACAAGAATACCACAGAAGTAATGTTGTGTCCTTTTGAATCATATCGGGGGTTACATTATATTGATATGTTTTATCTATGGAGAAGTAGTGTGTACTGGTCTTTCCACTGTAAATCTACTGTTTTCCCTCATAACTAATAGATATGTTGGTAGAAACACTTTGAGATTATGCAAATATCTTCCTTTATCCAATAATTTTACCATCCTTTGGTGATTCTTGCCTACAACAATTACTACTGTGGGGTTTCCTCAGTACAATTTTGTTTTTCTCTTATTTTTCTCTATATATTATCATATGGTAAGCTTTTTGTTACGTAAAATGTTATTTGCTGTTAATATTGAGCAGAAGCAATAGAAATATGCCATTTCTTATTTTTCATCCTACTTCTTTTTTTTTTTTTTGAGTTGGCGTCTCACTCCGTCGCCCAGACTGGAGTGCAGTGGCCGCTCCCGCCCACCGCAGCCTTGACCTGCTGGGCTCCGGCGATCCTCCCACCTCAGCCTTCCGAGTAGCTGGAACTACAGGCGCGCGCTACCACGCCCGGCTGATTTTTTGATTTATTGTAGAGATGAGGTCTCGCCAAGTTGCCCAGGCGGGTCTCGAACCCGCGTGCTCAGGCAATCCACTCACCTTGGCCTCCCAAAGCACAGGATTACAGGTTGAGCCACCGAGCCCGGCCCCATCCTATTTCTTAAATAGTACTTTTCTTTCATCCCTTCTAAAGACTC
This sequence comes from Tarsius wallacei, assembly GCA_963574415.1. Lineage (NCBI taxonomy): Eukaryota > Metazoa > Chordata > Mammalia > Primates > Tarsiidae > Tarsius > Tarsius wallacei. The sequence goes on along the minus strand of CAUYQG010114353.1, from coordinate 12,416 downwards.
TAGATAGATTGAACTAGAGTTTCTTCTTCAAAACATGTTTTTAGCTAAATTATGTTGGTAAAGGTACTTCTTCACCCAAATCCTGTACAAACCAAATCTTGTTGAATCCATATACAATGTTTCAATAAAATGTAAGAGAGGTTTTATGTGTATATATGCATATATACATAGTGTTATATATATGTATGTGTGCAGGTATGGTTTTCTGTATATATACTCATTTAAATATATTAATCTTTAAGTGCTAGTAACACACACGGGCAATATATTCTGCGACTGAAATTTTCTTCCGATTTTAAGATAGCACAGCTCTATTAATAAACCAATACTTTGTAATTGCTTCGAATGACTCAGTATGGTCTGTTAGGTCATTGATCTGCTAATTAAAAATTCTTGAAAGAAGATGTGTCATGATGGTTTTGTGGATCGGACTTCAGAGCTCCCTTATGAAAGTTTACCATGGCCTTAGAAGAAACTTTGTAAAACAGGAACAAAGAAAGCAGTAAAATGAGTTATAATTCTAGAATGTGGGATTCAAATTTTTAGAAATAACAATTTTCCCTATAATTATGAATGCTATGGTTGAAAATTCTTTGCATTACATCTCAAAGAATAATAAGAAATTTTACTTTTAGATATATGAACAACAGATATGACTTTGGTCATCTTATAGGAAACATTTCGCAATCTTTCTAGCTTTCCATAAATCTGTCTAATGACGTGGTGATGCAAATTGCATTGTCTTATTTTTTGACTTCTGCAGTTATTGTTCAGCTTTATCACAGACTCACCGATATTTTTTTCTCCACTATTTAAAATCACTAATGGATTTGTAGCTAACCTATGGCTCTAGTCTCTGGCAGTTGCCTTCGGTATCTATCACTTGTGTATGCGCTAAGCTGATAAGTACTGTGGTTCATTTTCCTCTTGAGCAAACCAAGTTTAAGAAAAAAAGAAAGAAACACAGACTAATTACCTTAGTTTGAAATGAAAGTGGTAAAAAAAAAATCACTTAATTGCCTCCTAATCCTTGACTAGATGTGATAAAATAAGGTATAATAGGTTAATATTATAAACTAAAATATATTAAATATAAAATAAGATATATTATAATAAATGAAATAATAAAATAAGACATATAATAACAAAAGTTATAAGATAGGTTTCTTGTGCTCTGTATCATAGTTTCCTTGCATTTCTCCAACAGTATTCTATTCTGTATTATCAGTTTGATAAAATTGAAGTTAAAGTGTACATTCTAGTTTAATTATGGATTTCTTCCAACATCAGTGGATATTCCTCAGAATTCTCAGTGCCATCATTTTACATTACATTTTAATTTGTAAGTTCATCAGGAAGAAAGGAGTACCCTAGCATATAAGGGATTACTCGTCATGACTCAGTAGGCTGACAAAGTTTTTGTTGAAAGCGGAAATCTAATGAAAAGAAAAGAAAGATTCTACTTCTCCTAGTCAAATTATTAGCTCAGATAGTTCATGCAAGAGAGACATTGGAAATTTTTCTCATTGCACAATAAAAATGCTTACTTTAAAAACTCGCTAAAAAAGAAATATACAAAATGCACTTCTCTTATAATGGGGAAAAAAATCATTTGAGAATATAACACAGGTACAGAATCTAAAACAAACAGCTGTACTTTTAGAAATAACCTTTAAGAATTACTTGCCTGGGAGGAAGCATTTAATATTATTCCTTTTTTTTTCAATTATGAAGAGTGAAAATCATCTCTGGTAAATTGGGAAGAGTTTAAATAACACAATTAAACATAAATATGAAGGTATAATAAGTTATATGATGAATTGGTTATTTACATTCATGTATTTAAATGGTATGATTTCCTATCTGGGGCTTGTTTATCCAGATATCTTGAACCAAATATAACATGTCAGTCAACACATGTCTATAAAGTGCCAGAAGAATAATATTAAATAAGATGAATTCTAAGGAAGCACAAAACAATAAGATGACTTCACATTTTGCTTTCCTGAGTACCCAAAAATAATATATTGATTTCAAATTTCAAATCACTTGTTATGCACTGGAGTTTTATGATAATAACTCTGAAGGCTGATAGAATATCACAATTGCAGAGGTAAAACTCCTGGTCAACCTCTGTTGTCTTTCTGTCTTCCACATGAATAACCCAGCTATTCATGCTCATTGCAGAAATTGTCCTCCAAGGACCCTATGATCCGGTCAAAAGATTACTAGACATGGAGTTCAGAGCTGAGGAGTCCAGTTTTAGGTCTAACACTAATTATACATCATTTTCTTATTTCAACCTAGGTTTCCTCATCTGATAAATAAGAGGTTTAGAGAAACATTCTTTTCACACATTTGTAATATATGTTTATTTTTGAAAAGTCCATGTTTTTCAATAATCTTTTAAATATGCAAGGACGCCCTTTTAATGACTAGTCTGTCTATCGTAACAAGCGTAGCAGTGTAAATTATGATCAGTGGTTTTAAGGGATTAGAAATTCTTAGAAAATCTCCATTTAATCAGTTTTTTAAATGATAACTTTGATTATGACTTCAAGATGTATATAAGACAGTACATCTTATGACATCCAAGGAGTGTTTATTGAGATAACTACCATGTTTATTTACATAACATGCATGTATACAATGATGGGAGACATGCAGGATCTAATGAAAATTCATAGGAAAAAAGCCCAAGCAGCCACTGGGTGTCAGGTATACTTCTGGAGAAAGACAGCTAAGTCAAGTCCCGATAAACCATAAAAGTTAGCCAAGAGGTAATAGGGAAAGAAGTCTTGGGAAAAGGGATATTGTAAAGACCTACTGGACAGAGAGAGAATGTGTTTTTGAGAAGTGTTTAAAGTTCATAAAGTCTGAACTTCAAAAGTTTCAGCATAGGTCAGAAAAAAGAAACTAACACTTGTTCAGCACATGCTGTATTTCAGAGCGCTTGGTTTAAAAAATTAGTATACAGAATCAACACGTTTCTAGAGTTATGTGTTTATCATGAGGCGTTGTGTTCTTTGACAGCTAGACATTGAGGTATGAGTGTGTGTGCACACATACTCGTATGTGTGTGTTTGTATTTTTGTTGGGGATAAATGAGAGGAGAGTGGTGCCAGATATTTGTGAGAGATTTTTTTTCTTCTCCAAAATATGTAATGTAAACTTAGAATGTTTTAAGAAATCTATTTTGTTCATCTTATTTTGAAGGAGAAGGTCTGAGGCCCAGAGATAATAATGTTTCTAACTTCCTGCCTTCCAGTGTTCTTGCTACAATACAGGTTAGCCATGATAGTGTATCTTTTTCAAAATGTGAACTTGTATGATGGCAATCGTCTGTGTATTTCTAAAAGTACTCTTCAGTGGTGCCCAGACTATCCTCACTTGAATGCTTAATTTTTAAAGTATTTTTAGAGAATCACTAGCAAATTGATTCCCTGAATTTGTGCCTTTCAACCCATCGGATAGGATAAAGTATGTACTGACTGTTTGGAAAATGTGTGCATAAAATTAGCTGGCTATTATCTAGTTAAGGAATGGGCTCTGCTGTCTGGTGTGCTGTGAAGTGGAAGTGAGCAGTTGTTCGAAAAAGAATATACATGGTATTTCGCGGGGCCATACGGATCTTCCTTTTGGCTTTCGATTTAAGGCTTTGAAAAAAGGTAATTTTAGAGAAAAGGAAAAATCGAGTGAAAGTCACTATTTTTATTTTAACACATTATGGCTGATTAGATTTTTTTGACTAGCATGCTACCTGTTCTGTTGTGAGGTACAAGGGAGTAGACTTTATTTTGCTTGGATTCAGCACGTGCAAAAAGAGTAACTAGTAATAAATTATACTAAGAATCACATTGCTTATTCTTACATCGATCCACTCACCAAATGTTTCCTGAATGTCCACTAGTGCCAGACGTTATTCTAGATAAGAGAAATCCAAAAGCAAGGTTCCTTATGTCTGAAAACTCACAAGTGTTTCAGAAGAGATAGACCAGTAAAGCAAGAACTGCAGGAAAGAGTTATGACCCATGAGCGCAAGACAGGCAAGAGATATTCCGATGAGGAACAGATGAGTAAGCCTGGGAGAAGAACGGACAGGGGGATGGAGGAAACTGAGCGCTGAAAGACTTGACCCGAGTAGGGTTTGGATGGGGCGGAGAAACAGGAAAAGGGAATTCCAGAAACAGGGAGCATAAGCTGAAGACACAAGAATGAAATAGAACACAGCATATTCATTGAACAGCAAGTGGCTGATTGTCCAGTGGCAGAGGTGGGTTGGCTCCATGATTTATGGCCATAAAGGTAGCCACTTTGGGCTAAAAGGTGCAAGGTGAGATTGTGGAGCAAGGCAGGAGCCACCTCTTTTATAAAATCCCCATACTGAGAGGTGTATATATTTGCCTAGGTGCTGAGAAGTTCTCTAAGGACCGTAGGAGGAGAATGAAATGAAAAGGATCCACTGTTTGGATAATCTCCCTATAAAAATGGATTGGATAAAGAGAAAATTGAAGACAGGGAGATCAATTAGAAAATTCTAGCAACTGGTTGCCACACGAACCTCCTCTCTACCACTCTTGCCTGCCAAAGAAAGTTTAGGTATAGAATCCTAGAGTTTCAGAAATGAGCAAATTCTTAGCTTGCGGTCTTAATTATTTCATTCTATGATGAAGGAACTGAGGTCAAACAGGTTAAATGACTCGCCCACAGCCGAAGTGTTTCTGACAAAACTGGAATTTAGGACCCTGGTCTCCTCCTTCCCAAAAGCCATGGATTAAAATTCACAAGGAGCCAGCCCTTCAACGTCAGAGAAATATTTTAACTCAAGTGTTAACGGTGATATGTCTGTGTTAGCAGTACCATAAAGCAAGTGACCTTCATGGATAAAACTCTCCGTGGTTAAAATTAAAAAGACAAAGGAAAGTGGGATTCGATGATTAATGTAATTAGTTGATGATCTTGTGGGGTGACAGATACATAAACGCCCGTTCTTGACTGATGATGATGGAGCATTCAGCTCTCTGAACTGGTGCTCAAGTTCACCTCTCAGAAATAATGAGGGACCAGCTCCCTCCATCTTTCCTCCTTTTCAACCGCTAATGCTACATTTCGATAATGATGTGTAAACCCAGCATAGTGTCAGGGCTGCCAGTGTGTCACATTAATCCCACTATTATTTTGCTTTCTGTTGCTATAGGCTCTGATTTTTTTTGAAGATCAGGCATTTACGAGATGCTCTCACATCTAGGACAGGGAAGAAAACATCACAATTAACCCTTCTTGAAGACTGCCAGACTCACAGTATGTTAGCAAAACTGGAACAAAAGAAATATGTTAAGGCTTTGGCACACTGCAGGGCCTAGCATTTGCTTAGAATCATTTAAAAAAATAACTCCCTCAAGGCTTCAAACTAAAGCGTTCGGTCCCTGATGAACAGAAATAGTAACTCATACGTAGAAATAAAATTTAACAGGTACAAATATTTATAAAGTTAGTGGCCTCATTTAGATGTTGAACCTTATAATATTCACTGTGAGGCTGAAACTAATCCGATAACTGTAATTTCCAGCGAGGACAAGTGATTTGCTCAAGAACGGGGGCTAATCATTGGTAGAACTAGTGCCTAAACTCCAAGACCCTGACCCCAAGTTGTCACCATATCCACTGTGCCAAAAGGAATTCACACTTTCACCAGGGCACTGTTGTTTAGGTATTAAAATCATTCTTGAAATACATATGACAATAAATATGTATCAATATTCTTCCGGCCCCAAAGATGATAAATTTAGGAAGATTGAATTTTAGATGAAATGTTCTCTTAGGGAGGTGAAAATAGAAGTCACATTTCAAGTGATTTAATGACCAAATCGCACTTGATGATTCAAAGTTGCTAACTGTGGAGATCCCTGTGACCCGGCCCTCTCAACTGCTGAAGTCCATAGCATTGCCGGTGCAACTCATTTGGAGCTCTCGGCCTGGGCACAGCTGACCTTAATCAAATACAGAGTAGATGCCTATTTACCTGGGTCGACCCGTGTCTCCTGTTTATGGAATAGGAGATTAGCACCTAGCTTCTCTGGAATAAGCCATTGACATTCCTTGTGATGGGAATACAATCTCCTGGTAGAAAAAAAAGTAATTTAAAAATGCAGAATAAAAAATGACTCCCTCGAGATAACCACCAAGAACATTTTCATATATTTTCTTCCAAGATTTTCTCTGTACATACCATACCAAAGGGACTTGCACCTGTCTGTTCACCGTTTATAAAAAGAATCGGATGGTAGAATGTTCGAGGCAGCCAGCCTGATATCAGTCTTGCCTCAGCAGGACATATGGCATTTATAGCCATGTGCCACTGACAACATTTTCTTTGTTTTTTTGTTTTTTTTAAGATGTGAATTACAATTGAGGGTAAGGTATACAAATGGTAATTGTACAGGTAATTTGGGTCTCCCTTCGGCCCCCACTTCACCTGGTTTGAGATCAGGTGCCCTTCTTGATAAAGTGTGTGCCCCCCGCTCCCTCCCTGGCAGTTTCCCGCTACTGCCAATCCCTTTCTTACAGTATTATGATAATTGTTCAGAGTCTGCTTATGAGTGAGAACACGTGGGTACTCAGTTCTTTGTTTCTGTGATAGATCACTGAGTATGATAGACTCTAAATCCATCTAAGTTGTGAAGTTCATAATTTTGTGTGTCTTTATGGCTGCCATAATATTGCATTGTGTGTATATATATGTGTGTGTGTGTGTGTGTGTATACACCACATTTTTTAAACCATCTTTTGCTAGACTCTCACTTGAAGGTCAAGACACAATAATGCTTAGACTTCCATTCCAGGACAGAAATGTATGTGCCTCATAGCAAGGGAATGGAGCAGAGTATCGAACAGTCTTTATTCTTTCTGTCTTATGTCATGAGATATTCTGTGATACCTCTGTTTGAAAATTAAGGAAAATTCCCTTTTGATCCTCCAAATGAGAAAGGAAAAGTTTTAATTAGGTGTCATCACTGTCAATCATTGTGGATATAAAAGAGAGGCTGAGGACCCCAAAAGCAAAGCAGTTACCAGATTGTATTCACTTATTGTAACTGAAAACCCTTTTCTCCCCTCCTCTCCTGCAAGGATAGAAGACTCTGCGGAAAAAACCCTTGTGACTTGTGTTCCTTAATTCTACCTGTTTTGCTCTCTGATTTATAAAAATAGACGATTTATTTGTGGTAAGAAAGAGAGAGGAGGTTGGCAGAGTAAAGGGAAGCCTGATTTGGAGGGTTAATTTAGTTTGACACGATGGAATACTTTTGTCTCCTTATTTGTTCATCTAAACTTGTAAAATTTACTTTATATTCATGTCATTAAATTATCTTTAAAAATACACTTTACAAATAAAAGTGCGAGCCGGGCTCGGTGGCTCAGCCTGTAATCCCGCGCCTTTGGGAGGCTGAGGTGAGTGGATTGCCTGAGCCCGCGGGTTCGAGATCCGCCTGGGCAAGCACGACCTCATCTCTACAATAAATCAAAAAATCAGCCGGGCATGGGAGCGCGCACCTGTAGTTCCAGCTCCTTGGAAGGCTGAGGCGGAAGGATTGTCGGAGCCCAGCAGGTCGAGGCTGCGGTGGCCGGGAGCGGCCACTGCACTCCAGTCTGGGCGACAGAGTGAGACTCCAACTCAAAAAAAAAAAAAAAAAAGTGCGGTATTTTCTATGTGCTGTGGGAACACCACAATTTAACCTATTATAAGACATTTTGCTTAGTTCCTTTTTGGAAAGAGGACTAGTATAAATAGTTCTGAAATGAATTATCAGAGCATATAAACATTTGTCAGCATCTGTGAATGTGTTTTTTGAGAGATTCCCAGAAGTGAAATAACTGGGTAAAACAGAGCAAATATTTTTAAGACTTTGATTCATGCCAGCAAATTGCTTTCCAATTTATGTTGCCACCAGCAATGAGTAAAGATGACATTTTCATCACACCTGCTCATTGCTATCAAAATATAACAACACAAAGAACTTGCTATATAAAAAAGTATTATTTACTCTTTGTAGATGGATATCCTTAGAGACAGATATACACCAAGCCATTCTCAGTTAAAGCCTTTGGGATAGACTTCAGGTTAGGAGGAGATTGCTTTGAAAGTATGTCTGGAGAGACAGGAAAAGAAAGTTTCTACCCATCAATGGACACCCCTCTGAAACCAGGGAACATCAAGGCAGCCTGTGGAAGAGAAAACTAAATATTAAATGCAAAATTTGAGAACTTTTAAGATAAAATGTATCATGGTAGCATTTTTGTGCAGAGCTATACTATAACTTTGGAAACTTCCAATTGTATGAGTTTGCTAGACCTGCCATAACACAGTACCACACACTGGGTAGCTTAAAGAAAATAATTTTTTCTTCCTCATAATTCTGGAGGCTAAAAGTTTATGACCAAGATGTCAACAGAGTTAAGTTTCTCCTGAGGGACTTTTTCCTTAGCTGGTAGGTAGCCAGCTTCTCTTTGTGGCTTCACATGGTCTTTCTTCTGTGTGCCTCTGTGTTCTAATTTTTTCTTTTTTTTAGGATACCAGTCATCTTTTAACTTAATTATGTGTTTAAATATCCTATCTCCAAATACACTTACTCTGAGGTACTGGGTGTTAGGACTTCAATGTATGAATTTTGAGGGACACAATTCAGCCCGTAATACCAATATACTGAAATTTTTAGTTTCTTAAAATATAATGCAAACAAACTATTTATAATGCTTACCTATTTATTCACTAATTATTATGACATTATTGCCATCTTTTAAGAGGGTAAAATATGCCACACACCATGCTTGGTCTGAATTTGTTTTGAAATCTTTATGTACACTCGGACATCTGCATTACAATAAGCAAAGACAAATAACTTAGACTTAATAATAGTATATTTGAACTGAGTTCAGTGTACACACTATGCATAGCTTTTTTTTCATTGGAATACAACACATCTATTGAAATTGATCATCTATCAGTAGAGATATATGCTGTTAAGATTGAGTCATACATCAGTGGGTAAAGGAAGTCAAAATTCCTTGAAAACAGTTGAAAAAGTAAGTCATTTTAAGGACTTGACATTTAAATAAGGTGATATGGAGTAACTCTCCTTCCTATCCTCACGATCTTCTGACAGCTTTGACAGGGAAAAATGATACAGCTCAGAGAAAGGCTTTCATGATAAATTCAATGGCATATGCTTATAAATTTGACACCTGTAACATGTTAGGTTCTATTATAGTTAGGGAATGGATACATCCAATTGTGACTGTAAATGACATAAAATTATTCTATGCTTCACAATATGAATTAGTTTTTGGAAATATTTTTTTTTAAATGCAGCTCCTGTATACACGCATGCACTTACGCTTGTGTTAACAATCACTTATTGAATACCATTAAAGAAATAGACATTGATAAGGAATGATATAAAATATTGACTCTATATGTATCAGTGGAAATTAAAATATTGACTTTATGTATCTGTGGAAATTATATAGATATCTTGTACTGTCAAATGGATTGGATACTAAGAGTTAATGAAGGTGGGAGAAATAGCAAAACCTTGACCAACTATACAATAGTCATATTGGTCATATGGGGCATACATCATTGTGATCATTTATTTTAGTCTAATAAGGATTCTGCTGCTAGGTGGTCATTTTTGACTTAGATCTGCTTTTGTAAGAACATCTCTTATTGCGGTCAAACATAGGAAGGACTTACAGGTCTAATGACATTGCATTGCTGTGCCCATTTGACCATTTCCAAGTAGGTTCTAAGCATAGATCTGTCTTTTAAACCAGAATAACTGTCACAATGACAGCAACAACAAAACGTCACCTATCCTTTTCCTCCTTTTCTCCCCAATATACTTCAGCTGTAGAAATCATCTGTAATCTGTGAGCTGGTATAAGGAATTAACTTTTTTCTCAGATTTTTGGCCTTTGCAGAAAAGACACTAGGAGGCAATCGACACACTAAAACATGGCATGATTTTTTATGTTGCAAATTCCACTAGTTCAATATTTTAAAAGCACTCATATTTTGCATTGTATGCATGTTATTATATACAATAATATGATAGTATTGAGCATTATGAAAGTAGTGAGAATTTTGAGGACAAGCACAATCAGAAGAGTGTACAAATTACAATTTAGTTAACAGTAAATAGTAACAACTAAACTCTATTCAAGGATTAGTTTTAGTTCAAGTCGTTGTACATAACGAATGCTTATATAGATAATAGTAATAGATGTATATCTTAGGCTTGCTTATGATAGTTGTTATTTTGATGTAAATAAAAAATAAAATAGTCAGACTAAGCCACATTGATGAGAATTGTGGTTGTTACCTATTGAATTATGATGTAAAATAAAATTTCTCATAAAGATAAAGCAAATAACCTGTCCTTAAACTAAATTAGTTAGAATAGGATAATATCTGGCTTTGAAATTTAATGTATTTTTTTAAAGAATGAAACTAAAATTAGATAATTCACTAAAATATTTTCTGACATTGTAAAATGTTGGCGAAAAGGAACAGAAATACAATACCTATAGGCTCCAGAATGGAGTAGTATAAAAAGCTTGGTGATTAATATCTATCTGAACAACCTGTGTGTAATCCATGGCTACATTAAGTATTAGATGGTCCGTGTTTAAGTAGGACACTAGCAACTAAAATATCTTCCGTAAGGACCCTTGGTCAAGGTTAGTCCTCTTTTCCTGGAACATTCACTCTACACAAATAATGCGATCCCATAATTTGGGAAGGAATATGTGAAGAGCTGAGGATGAAAACAGCCCCCACTTCCCCTGCTAAGTCAGACAAGTTTTGTCAACCTCGGCACACAGTGTTGCTTTGGGCTGGGTGAATTTTCTTGTGAGAGGCTGGCCTGTGCATTGTAGAAGGCTATAGCAAAACCCCTGATATCTACCCACTGGATGCAAGTAATACCCCATATCTGGTTATGACAACCAAAGAGAAAACACCCTGGTAGAGAATCATTGAACTGAATTCACAAACTACGGTGGTCAATTTACCACCACCACTAGTAGTATAACACAACTTCTGGTCAAGACATGGTTTAGGTTTTGGTTTGATATGTAGAACTGTACCTTTTTGGTTTGATATTTAGAAATTTTCATATTAAGGCTATAGGTGCTTTGTTATTCTTTTTCTTTTTCTTCTTTACTTTGTTATTATTTTGTTCATTTCCCCTTTTTGTCTTCTCAAGTTTCATTTCCTCCTAATTCTTGCCTATACTAAGTTCCATTAAACCAATTGCTAAAAAAGAAATATGTCTTTCCTTTGCCTTCTTTCTGTTACTTATTTCCATCACGGGGTGTATGTGCATATCAGAAAAATTAGACCAAGCAAACTTGATCCAATTTATAGCCTCCTAGCTCTTCTTAGTGGCCAGAGAGATGTAAATTTTAGAACTGAAGTTTGTCTGTTTGCACTCCAAGCTCAACTCTTTTTTGTATCTTTCTGTGATAAATTCGTTATAGCCTGGCAGTAATGCTGACTATTCAGAAGTTTATACAACGTCTTACTCGAAAACTGGATTCTTACTATGGGAAATTTTAAGAGTTTCTCTGTCATTTAAGGAGATTTTCTGTTCCGCTAGTCATGCCAGACCACAAGAAAACACAGAACATAGAATTACAGTCATTAAACACCATTTAAAATGCCAAAGCCCCACCCCGCAAGACAGCACTGCCATTTTGACTTTGACTTCTCTCATGTAAAATTCATGAATAAAATTTGTCATCCATACTTGTGTTGCTCAGTTATTTTGCACAAGACTATAATTGGTAAGAAAAGAAACACAAACTAAGCTTTCACACTGACAGATGTACAGTAAAGTAGAAATTTCGGTTATGAATAAGACATGTGTATGGTAAGGATCCCAATTATTTAATATTTTTTGGAAGAATTATTTTTATTTTTCAAGAGTTTTGTAGTTTTTAATAGCTGCATTTTATTGGGTACTTACTTTGTCCCATGAACTGTTCTAAGCAATTTATTTGTAATAACTCATTTAATCTTAACAATAGCTTCATGCCAAGTAAAAATTCAAGTTTCAGAGAGGCTTGAACATTGGCTGAGGGAGCATCCTAGGACACTCAGTGCCTTGGTGTCCTTCCACTGCCCTGGGGCTCCTGAGGCTTTTTCACATAAAAATAAGAATCCCTCACATTCTAATTTGAGTCCAGTTTACTTGAGTGTTCAATCAGGTGCCTGATTAAACATATTTAAATCCACTATCTACATATCCGTCCTAGATTCGTTGCCTGGAAATTTTTGAAACATTGTTTCTATGCTAATAATTCACCATTAATTTTAATTAGTGCTCCGCTGCCATTTTTTGATGAACAAACAGTGT
>CAUYQG010114350.1:0-15738 GCA_963574415.1 Tarsius wallacei | reverse complement strand
ACGGTTCTCACTGTCCAGGTTCCCTTGTTCTCAAGTCCTCAGGGAAGATCCCACCCCTGAGGAACAGAAATAGGGACTCCAGAGGCCCGGGCATGGGTAGGGCCACTGGGTCTTAGCACCCCTTCCCAGTGGGCGTGGGTGGAACTAGGCTCACCCAGCCTCTGGTAGTCCAGCAGGAGCAACTCAGAGTGTCCTTGGACGTTTTTGCATGCCATGGACTCTGAGGGTCATTTTGTCTTGCAGGATGGATGAGGAGGAGAACGAAGAAACCCTACCATCCACCAAGGAGAGATTGGACATAATTGCTAATTATGAGCAGGTGCAGGTCAGCCGTTTCCTTCAGAAAGGCGGGGTCTGATCTCTCCAGCCGGACCCCTGTAGGGACAGACTTTAGGCTGGTTCCTGCCACCGGGTCCCACATCCCCTCAGAGCAGCTGACTCACTTGTCAGCCCCCTTCACGTGTAAGCTTTCCCACCCACTTTCTTCCCTGAGATGCCCACTTGGGGACCCACCCATCTTCTCTCCAGGGCTGTGACCTCACTGCCCTGCACTCCTCCTCATGGGATGACTTTGCTTAACCCATGAGCCATCAGCCACCTGCTGGACAACGCACAGAATAAAACAAGGGCCCCTCAGCCTGGCTAACCCTGTGGATCTGACCAGGACAGGTTCCAGGGGATGGGGCCAGACCTACAGGCTGCCCCTCAACTCATGCTGATGTGACACAACCCTGATGAGAACCCATGGTCTGGCCCAGGTCCCACTTTGTCCCTACGCACTCTTCCAAGTTCTCAGAATAAGCTTTGTAGCTCTGGACTCATGGTTTCTGAGGCTAGCCCTCAGAGGAACAGGGAGGAGTTTCCACCTGGGGAAGGAGATGGATCCCAACTGGAGAGACAAGCCCTCTCTTTTCTAAAACATTGTCCATCCCCGAGAAGAGCTGGGTGGAGGGCAGAGCACTCACTGCACAACCCAGAGGCGATCTGTCAATGTATATATGTCCATGTCTTTGTGCTCCATGTCCCCTTGCATCTGTGCTTGGTGTCCCTGCAACACAAGTGGGCCAGGTGAACAGTCAGGTTAGCGAGTGGGAAGAAGTGTCATGGACAACACTTCTCTCTTATGTTCCAAGGGATCCTGTGACCCTCTGAACAGGGACCGGCTGGATAGATCAGGCCCCACCTCCCTGAAGGAAATGGCTGAACTGCACCTGCTCATAATTAGCAATTATATCCAATCTCTCCTTGGTGGATGGTAGGGTTTCTTTGTTCTCCTCCTCATCCATCCTGCAAGACAAAATGACCCTCAGAGTCCATGGCATGCAAAAACGTCCAAGGACTCTCTGAGCTGCTCCTGCTGGACTACCAGAGGCTGGGTGAGCCTAGTTCCCCCCACGCCTGCTGGAAGGGGCTACTAAGACCCAGTGGCCCTACTCATGTCCGGGCCTCAGGAGTCCCTATTTCTGTTCCTCAGGGGTGGGATCTTCCCTGAGGACTTGAGAACAAGGGAACCTGGACAGTGAGAACCATTATCCCCGAGATGGGTACCGACCTGCCCAGCAGGATGAATGGCGTCCACTAACCAAGAAGGAAGGGCTCTGATGGTTCTGGTACCCAGAGGTCACCCAACATCAGGGATCACAGGTCTCTGTAGGATCTGCCTCGCAGGATCCTTCTGGGATCACGAAAATACCAAATGTTCTGCAGGAAAAAAGAAAGCTCACGATTGCTCCATGCTACTCAAGTCTTAATTGAGTATTCACTGTGACCAGTGAATTTGCTTACAGATCCTCCTTCCACAGAGCAGGAAGGGTTTGGTAGGGAAAGGATGGTCTCCTGCATCCAAAACAGCCTCTGTGTTCCTGGAGACCAGGTATCATGTGGCGGGAAAGCGATTCCGCTTCAGTACAGAAAAAGGCTTTATTTTCCCAGATCACCCAAAGGAACACATGGCTTGTGGATACTAGGTCCTGAAGACACCTGGGGGGATCATGCCTCCCAGTAATGTAGAGCAGAGGGAGCTTTCTTGTTTCCTGCAGAACATTCGGTATTATCGTGGTCCCAGAAGGACCCTGTGAGGCAGGTCCTACAGAGACCTGTGGTCCCTGAGGCCGGGTGACCTCCAGGTACCAGAACCATCAGAGCCCTTCCTTCTTGGTTAGTGGACGCCATTCATCCTGCTGGGCAGGTGGGTACCCATCTCGGGGATAACGGTTCTCACTGTCCAGGTTCCCTTGTTCTCAAGTCCTCAGGGAAGATCCCACCCCTGAGGAACAGAAATAGGGACTCCAGAGGCCCGGGCATGGGTAGGGCCACTGGGTCTTAGCACCCCCTCCCAGTGGGCGTGGGGGGAGCTAGGCTCACCCAGCCTCTGGTAGTCCAGCAGGAGCAGCTGAGGGTGTCCTTGGAAGTTTTTGCATGCCGTGGACTCTGAGGGTCATTTTGTCTTGCAGGGAGAGGAAACCACCACACTTTGAATAATAGGGGGAAAGATAGAGAAGAAAAGCAATGAATAAACCTTTGAGTCTCAGTCCTGAGAAAGGCCTGCTTTCTATGCTCTGGTGCCCAACTTCCCTCTCAGTGGGGATTTGTCTCCTCTTACCAGAATGGCCTCCGTTGGGAATTTGCACCTGCCCCAGACCTGCCCACTGGAGAGCCTCGTGCAGGAGGCTCCAATCCAGAATTAGCCAAGCTGTCCTGGTCTCTGGAACAGTTTATAAATGGCGTCATCATGTTTCTTGAGTGCTTTGTAGAATTTGCTTGTGAAATATTTGGGCCCGCTGCTGTTTTGAGAACACAGTTGAGGATGCTACACTTTTACTTACTTGATTTTTCAATAACACTGTTTATCCTGGAGGATTTGAGGACTCTGCAGCCAGTAGTTTTAGGAGGAAGATGCAATTCTTGCTAGTGTGCTCTGGGACAGTGGTCAGAGCACTGGGATTTTGTTAGGTTTCCAGTCGGCTCTCTTCAAGTACCAGCAGGATTGAAAGTCCTGTTTATGCAGTTGATTACTTGGTGTCTCCTCTCTTCATTTGATGCTTTCTTCCTCATGGTGAATCAGGGAATACAGGGTCCTTTCTGCATCCTCTTTGGAAGCACATCTACCAACTCTCACTTTCTTAAGATTGTGTTGTCCACAGTCTTGATTGCCTGGGAACCACATAAGCACAGCTCTGGTGGTGCACAGGACTGTTTATAAGAGCCCTCTCTAAAGTAGGCTGCGCAGGAAAGTAAAACTGCCTAACAATTAATGACATTGTGAGGGGCTGCCTGCTGAGGTGAAAATAAATTGTCAGAGAAGACAGGGGACAGGTAATGGGCCCTAGCTATGCTGCAAAACTCTTTTCAAACTGCCACTGACCGTGTGCCAATAGATGTGGCAATAGCTGTCAACAAGATTGACGGCACTTTAGCATAGACTCAGTATGAGAGGAAGGGTTGAAGGAGTTCTATGATTTTGTTTAAAGTTTAGTGCTTCCTGCTTCTGAAGCAACTCTAGGCAGCAGGGTCATTGTCTCATTGCAGATCATTTATAACTCTTGGAAAGTGCGTGATTTCAAGACTTTGAATATGTATTCTGTTGTTCTTGCAAGTTATTTTATTCTTTGTGGTGATGTTGAGGTGCTATTTTTAAATTAAAAAGAAAAAAATGTCCTATGGTTACAGTATGGGATGGCTTTCATAAACTGTAGAAGGTATAATTATTATTCATATTGTCTTGCCGTCTGATAAGTTTCAGTCATCTCTAATGTCATTACTTGTTCTTCTGGGACAACCCTAGGGTAATTATGCCTTTAAGAGTAATGTCCCTTTAAGAATGACTTTTTTCTGTTGTTCAGTTGCCATTATAGCTGGTCTTGTGTCTTTATTCTGACATTCTTTCAACTTGAAACATTCATATGGACATATAAAATGTGCATATGAATCTTTTTCCATAAATGGTCATTGAGCAGATTATGCTTTATGAACACATTTTTTTCTCAACTTAAATGATTTCTTGATTAACTGATGGTTTCTGTCTTCACTAGGAATTGTGTAGGATGGACAAAACTTTAAAGATTGAATAAAATGGGATTCAGTTCTTGAATTGAGCAACTTGATTACCCTTGTGTTAAATTTGTTTTTTTGAAGGCTGGTAGACAGGGTTTTGAGAACAATTTTACAATCTGCCATATATATATAATGCACTGGTAATAAGAAATAATCACCGTAAGACCAGAAGCATGTATCTGCACTTAAGTCATTCACTCACTAGTTTAATGTGTGTTCGGCCAGTCTGATTTGTAACAGTGCTTTCTCTCACTCATTCTGCGCAAGCCCAAGTGGCCTTTTTGTTAGTAACCAAATATAAATATGCCAAGCATGCTGTCATCTCAAAGCCTTTGCACTGATATTCACTGTCCCTGGAGTGTTCTTACCTCGCATCTTCACATGGTTTCTTATTCCTTTCAGGTCACTGAAAAATACACTGTCTTGGGAGACACTTTTTCTGATTCCCTGTCTAAAAATATCATTTCGTCCCCTCCCATGTCTCTCTCTCATTATGTGTTATCGTTTTTATGAACCTGAACACTGGAATGAGATAACATATGTGCAGAAAAGTGTACACATCAAAATTAGTGGGTTTTTTTGACAAAGTGAACACAGCTTTATACTGATTCTCTCAGAACAAGAAATAGAACATTACCAACACCGCAGAAGCTCCAGTCACATGCCTTTCTCAAAACCTGGATTTCTATCACTATGGATAAGTTTTGCTAGTTTTTACATTTTATACAGATAGAATTACATGGCATATATTCATTCATTTCTGACGTCTTTTATTTCATATTTTTATTATAGTATTCGTTTTTTGGTATACATTTTTTCACAGTGTGGAGCTATTATTAATTCTACTGCTATGAACATTATTGTTGAACAGCATATAATTTTCTGGGTATGCACTGGATAATGAATATTGCTGAGTCATAGAGTATGTGTAGGTTCAGTTGAAATCGATGCCCCTAAAGGTGAATAAGCACCTTCACTGATTTATTTTCCAACTAACAGTGCGTGCGAATTAGTTGCTTTACATCCTCACCAACACTTTGTATGATGAGTCTTTTTAATTTAGGCATTCTTGTTTATCGTGCTTTCAATGTGTGTTTTACTGATAACTAATGATGTAGAGCATCATTTTATGTAACCAGATCACTGGATATTTTCTTTTGTGACAAATCTTTGGTAATGTGACAATTTGACATTTATCTTGTCCAAGTCTTTTGCTTATTAGTTTTATTTATTGTTTTGTCGAGTTATATTTGCAAGGACTAGGGTCTTTTATTGTCTCTCTAAATTGTTATTCTCTCACTTGTGCCTTGTTTCTGTTTATGATGTCTTCTGAACATCAGAAAACCTTTATTTTTGAGTTCAATGTATCAATTTATTCTTTTTTATTATTGCTTTTTTCTGTAGTTGCTATAGAGAATGTTTGAACATCTGCTATATCATTTTTGAGAAGTTTTATTTGCTAAAACTTAACATTAAGATGGAATTAATTCTTATGCATGGTTTAAAATTGAGGTCAAGAAGGCTCCTACTCCCACTACTCAGTGATAACATAATTTTAATCCAAGTTTTCATTTTGAGTTGATTTATTTCTGGAGTCTATGTTCCACAGTAACAGCTGGCAAGCTTTTTCTGTACTGTCAGAGAGTAGATATTTTAAGCTTTGTGGGTCATAGTCTATCTGTCACATTTACTCATCTCTGCCACCATAGCACAAAAGCAGTCAAAAACAATACTTAATGAGTGGGCATGGCTGTATTCCAATGAAACTTAACTTATAAAAGTAGGCAGCAGATCAGATTTGACCCAAGACCACGGTTCTCTGACACCTCTACTACTCTGTGGTCTATATATTAATCCTTATGCTATTACTACACTTTCATGATTGTTTTATTCTTTAAGAATAGCATACTTATTTATTTTTTCTTATACACTTTAGTATCAACTTTTTAATTTCTCTCTCCTAATAACCAACTAAGTCACTAAAGACTGCAGTAGTTTTGAATGGAATTGCATTGATCAATTTAGAGGAGTTGGAACTTTTACAATTTGAGTCTTCTAATTGTTGAACGTAGTGTGTTTTTCCATTTACTTTGGTTTTTCTAAATTCTCATAATAGTGGTTTATAGTTTTCTATGTAGCAATCTTATGCCTAAATATTTGATGTTTTGGAATGCGAGTCTAAATGGTGTCTTTTCTAACATTCACTCCATAATTGTCATTGTACAGAAATGCAAAACTTTCTAAAGCCACTTATTAGTTCTAGGACTGTATCTGTAGATTCTGTTGGATTTTAAATATATGTAATCATGTCCTTTATAAGCAATAACAATTTCATTCTATTTTTTCTACCCTTAACATTCTTACCTTTTTTCTTCTGATTAAGGTCTCCAATACAATGCTCAATACACATGGTGATAATGGATATTGTGGTCTTGTTCTTGATATTGGAAGATGTGGGGTAGATTTTAGTATTTCTTCTGATGTTCACTGTATACTTTTATAGATGCACCTTATCAAACTAAGGATTTCCTTTTTATTTCAAGCTTACTAAGTTTTCCACATTCAAATGAATGCTGAATTTTGTAAAATTCTTATTCTTTATTGAATCACATCATTTTTTTCATTCTGCGAATGTGGTGAATTATATTGCCTGATTTTCACATTTTAAAGAAACCATGTGTTCTTCAAATATGTCTGATTTGGCTTGATATATTATCTTTTTATGTAACACTGGATTTAATTTGCTAACATCATATTTAGAAATTTGCATTTATATTCATGATTATGGTCAGTAACTAGTTTTTTTACAATGTCATCATCAGTTTTAGTGAATAAAGTTGTACAGAAAAAGTGCAAAATTAATAGACTTTTGGGGTTTAGGAATGAGTTCTATCTGCGCTCTTGAGTGTGACTCTGACCCCTTTAATGACACAGAGGCTTGCAGTTTTGTGTCAGATGCAGACCAGAAAAGAGTTTTATAATAAGTCAAGTTGAAATGTAAGCAGCCCAGGGACTTGAGGCATAGGACACACCCAATGGTACTACACATATGTATGGTTGAAAAGATGCTGTTTGGAGTTAATGGCAAGCCTCAGTAAGAAAATCACAATGAAACCAAGGTTATGGATCAAGGCTGTGACACCTGCAACAGAAACTATAAGCAACTGAAAGGCAACTCTGGGTGTGCTACTTGGACTTTACAAAGATGAAACATCTGACTGTGTGATAGCAAGTGACCATAACACGACCTCAGAGACCCACAGGCTGAATGTATTAGGCTCACCAAGTCATAACCTCAGCAATTTATTTATCAGCTGGGTCAGTAGGGTCAGATAGCAGGGAAAGTTGCATGATAACATCCCTGATTCCTACCACTGCTGAACCAGCACACTCCTTCCTAGGCTTCCACGTATGACTCTTAGGACTAGATGTCAGAGAAAGAAAAACTCTAAGCACTGTTCATAGTTGGTTTATCTTATATTAGTGTGCAGCAGAAAATGAGCTGCGGTTCCACTGTGATGTTTCTCAGAGGTGGTGGGAAAAGGATATTCCCAACTGAGCAGAGATCTGGGAAGCAAGATAAATTATCCTTTGTATAGAAAGAGAAGTAGTCCGAGGAGAGACTATATTATACTATGTATATCTGGACAAGAAGTTCCAAACAAGACGCTTGGAAAGACTTAGAGGAATTGCAACAATGAAGCAATGCTGCACTTCTTTCATAGTGCTGGGAAGCGCAAGCTGGGATACTTTGTCTCTTACTTTGGAGGACAGACCCTGACATTCTGAAGACCACAGGACTTGTAATATAAAGATGAGTTTCTGACTCTTTGTATAATTTATCTCTTATACTTTGAAGAGTCATTGTTTCCAACTTACATACCAATTATGCTCTTTTAGCCTAATTGGCAAAATAGTGTACTGATTTTCAGACTTTGTTTTGGAATCCTTTTATACTCTTAAGAACCGTTGAGGAGCCCAAAGAACGTTTGTTTGTGTGGGGCACATATGTAGTTATTTACCAAATATAAAAATTAGGCTAAAATTTTAAAATATATCTATTTATTTAAAAGTAACAATAAAAAAAAAAAAAAAAGTAACAATAAAACTTTCACCTGCTAAAATAAATAATAGAATATAGATTTTTAAAAATAACTACATTTTCAAAAAATATTTAGTAAGATGTTTGAGTCATTGATTTTTTTAATAAATCCCCTCAATGTCTGACCTGACAGAAGACAGCTGTATTTTTATATCTGCATCCACATTCCATCTACTGCAATATGTTTTTGTTTGTTTGTTTGTTTTTTGAGTTGGAGTCTCATTCTGTCGCCCGGACTGGAGTGCAGAGGCACGCTCCTGACCACTGCAGCCTCAAACTGCTGGCTCAGGTGATCCTTCAGCCACAGCCTTCCGAGTAGATGGAACTACAGGTGTGCACTACCACACATGGCTAATTTTTGATTTATTGTAGAGATGAGGTCTCGCGAATTTGCCCGGGTTGGTCTCGAACCCACAGGCTCAGGTAATCCACTCACCTCGGCCTCCCAAAGTGCTGGAATTATAGGCTGAGCCACTGAGCCTGGCCTGGTCTCCTAGTCTTATTGCAGCATTTCCTCTCAGTGAAAGGTCTTACTGCCAAGCAGTTGCTGAGTCAGTAATGTCACTTTTGACAACTACATTCCTTCATATTTTTTCCTTCAGTCTCCAGAACCCAACTATAGCCAAGTCCTGTCAAATTTACCTCCAAAACACTTCTCAAATATAGTACGTCCTCACTTAATGTCAGCAATAGGTTCTTGGAAACTGTGACTTTAAGTAAGATGTATAACAAAACGAAATTTGCCACAGGTTCATTGATATAAACAAGAGTTAAGTTCCCCTGGCATATTTCTGGTAACAAAAACATCACCAAACTTCTATTTAAGAAACACCAAGTTGTCTCTTAAATAAAGACCCAAAACACTTCTAATATTAAACCCTGAAAAAATGGAAGCTACACATACATTTAAGAAAGATTAATGAGGCCAGGTGTGGTGGCTCACCTTGGGAGGTAGAGGTGGAAGGATTGCTTGAGCTCAAGCGTCTGAGACCAGCCTAGGCAACATAACAAGACCCTGTCTCTACAAAAAATAAAAAAATCAGCTGAGCATGGTGGCACACACCTGTAGTCCCAGCTCAGGAGGCTAAGGCAAAAGTATTGCCTAAGCCCAGGAGGTCTAAGATGCAGCGAGCCACAATCGTGTCACTGCATTCCAGTCTGGGTGACAGTGTGAGATACCAATTTAGAAAAGAAAAAAAAAGATGAATGAAAACAAATAACATAATTATTTTCCCAATTTTTGTGAATCAGTAAGTGATAGTGGCTGTAGTCGTAGTGGGTTAAATCAAGAAATAAGTTTTGCAAAGCAAAAAGTGTAAGGAGCACTGCCTACCACCATGCAGTTCAAAAACAAATAATAACAAATATGGCAGGCTTGCCATGTACTTTCATATCATTTAATGTTGCGCATGTGTGAGTATCATATACTCCATGAGTTATTTTTTAATTATTTGGATTCTTTCGCTCATTCATTTTCCAGCCCACTTATTCCATCAGGCTCTCAGGTGGCCAGAGCCTATCCCAGGATCTCAGGACACAAAGCAAGAACCTACCCTGGACAGGACGTCATTTCATCACAGGGCACTCACATACAAACCCACACTCATACTAGGACATGCCAGTTCACCTAACGTGCACACCTTTGGGATATGAGAGAAAAACCACAAGATGGTGGTCCCAGCCAAGAAACAATTTTCTCATCAACCTCAAAATGAAACAATATTGAATGAAATGACATTATCTAATGACCCGTCACAGTCCACTTCTCTCCCTTCCCACCATCTCTCCCATAATCCAAGCTACCTTCAACTTGCTGGGAAGATGCAATTGCCTCTTAAACAGTCTTAAGTGGTTCACTCTAACCTGGACCCCTTTGTTGTCTAGCCAGCAGCCAGAACCATCTTTGCAAAATGCAAACCTGATGGCCATTCCCCATCTTAGCCTCCTAGTTTTTTGTGTTTTTTTTTGAGTCAGAGTCTTACTCTGTCGCCCAGGTTGGAGTGCAGTGGCACGCTCACAGCCACTGCAACCTCAACCTTCTGGGCTCAGGAGATCCTTCAGTCTCAGCCTTCCAAGTAGCTTGAACTACAGGTGTGCACCACCATTCCCAGCTAATTTTTCTTGATTTATTGTAGAGATGAGGTCTCACAAAATTGCCCAGGCTGATCTTGAACTCTTGGGCTCAGGCAATCCTCTCGCCTCAGGCGCCCAAAGTGCTGGGATTACAGGCATGAGCCACCACATCTGGTCAGCCTCCCAGTCTTTTTAGTACAAATATAATCTTTAATTTGGCCTTTCGGGTTTTTTCTAGTCTAGCCTGTTTCCCCATACACTTCTACCACATTCTCAGCTATACAACCACACTAGCCTTACTTAGTTCCTCAAAAACACCCACACTTTCTCCTATGACAGGACTCTTATACGTGCTATTTTTCTCTACCCAGTACACACTTCACTTCCCACTTTATCTGCTTAACTCTTACTCATTGTGTAAGTCAGCTCAATAGTCACTTCTTCAAAGAAGTCATCTGTGAGCCCTGAGACTAGATGAAATGTCACTACTACATTTGCTCATAGCATCATGAATCTTTCCTACATAATGCTTATTAAAGTACGTTTATCGCCAGGCACAACGGCTCAAGCCTGTAATCCCAGCACTTTGGGAGGCAGAGGTGAGAGGATTGCCTGAGCTCAGGGGTTCGAAACCAACCTGAGCAACATGGCGAGACCTCGTCTCCACAATAAATCAAAAAATCAGCCAGGTGTGGTGGCACATGCCTGTGGTTCCAGCTACTTGGAAGGCTGAGGCAAAAGGATCACCTGAGTCCAGTAGGTTGAGGCTGCAGTGACCGTGAGTGTTCTAGTGCACTCCATCCAGCCTGGTCAACAGAGCGAAACTCCAACTCAAAAAAAAAAAAGTATGTTTATCTGTGTGTTTATTCCTTTCATACCCATCCTTCCACCAGAGAATAAACTCTATTTAGGCAGAGACCATGTTTATTTCTATACACATTTTTTTCCCCTAAGTTGGGGGTCTCACTCCCAGGTTGGAGTGCAGCGGATTGATCACAGCTTACCACAGTCTCGACCTCCTGGGCTTAGGCAATTCTCTCGCCTCATCCTTCTGAGTAGCTGGGACAACATGATGTACCACCACGATTGGCTAATTTTTAAATTTTCCGTAGAGATGAGGTCTCGCTATATTGCCCAGGCAGGTCTTGAACTCCTGGGTTCAAGCAATCCTCCTATTTGACCTCCCAAAGTGCTGGGGTTACAGGTATAAGCCACTGTGCCCAGCCTTATTTCTGTTCACTTTTGTTAATTCCAGCACATAGCTCAGTGCCCCAGGCACATGGAAGGCATTAAAAAACATTTATTGAATGAATGTTAACTTCTTGATAGGTAAAGTGGTTCTTTCCTACAATGGCCTTAAAAGTTAAAAATTTCCAAATTATATGGAAGGAATGTCCACAGATACCATCCACATCTTGAAGGATTTTATATGGCTTATCTCATCCCTTAGCACCTTTCTCTTCCATCAAACAACTGATGTCAGCCTGAACAACGTGAAGGTGGCAAGAGGCAGTATTAATAGCCTGGGTGAACTCACCCCTATGGTAGATGCCATGTAGTCTGCACACATTTCTGCAAAGTCCCGTTCAAGAACTCCATAGTAGAGGCCGTAGAAGAGAAGAGAAATGCCAAAGTCCATGGCATCTTCTGGCTTGATCCTGTGAGGAAAATAGCATAACTAGTAAGACCTGCCCTAAGATACAACTGCTTTGGATTATTACTCTGGGACACAAAACACAGGGCCTAAAGCGGAAAGGCTCAATGGCTAGAGCAAGTATTGGTAAGCTATGACCAAATCCAATATGCTGCCTGTTTTGTTTTTTTTTTAACTCTTCAAAGGAAGAGGAGTTTTGTTTTTTTTTAATTTTTTTTAAATTTTAAAGTTGTGGGGTACAATTCAGGACTAGGTATACAAGTAGTCACCATACAGGTGAAGTTTGGGCCTCCCTTTGGTCCCCACTTTGCCTGGTTTGAGAGCAGGTACCCTTACTAACGTTGTGTCCCCCCTTACCCCCACCCTGGCAGTATCCCACTACCGCCAATCCCTTTCTTATAGTACTATGGTAAATGTTCAGCATCCATTTGTGAGTGAGAACATGTGGTACTCTGTTCTTTGTTTCTATGATAGATCACTTAGTATGACAGACTCTAAATCCATCCAAGTTGCTGCAAAGTCTGTATGTTTGTCCTTCTTTATGGCTGCGTAATAGTCCATCATATATATGTACCACTTTTTTTTTAACCAGTTCGGTTTTGATGGGCAGCATGCTGCCTATTTTTATGTGGCCTGTGGCCACCTCCTAAGGAGGATAGACTGTGAGCTGCAAAGACCAAGCTGGAGGACCCCCTCCTGCCCCTTTTTCCCACTCTGCTCCCTGTTCCTGTCTCCCTGCACTGGTGGCAATGCCTTGCAGCTGCCCAGGACCTGTACTCATCAGGAACTACATACTGGTGACTCCACCGTTGGCAACTGCTGGATACCAAGTGAGCTGCCTCATTGAGCTGCCTCACCTCTAGCCAGCCACTCAAGTTGAAGTAGTTGAGCCCTCCAAAAGGAAGAAAGGGCACACCAGGATCTGAGTGTTACTGGAGCAAAGACTGAAAATCATCCCAGTGGCCACACATGTCCTGCCAAGTCTCTCCATTTGAGAATGCCTCAGCTGGTGGCAACTGAACACAAAGTATGCCTGCTCCCTGAGACCTGCCCCCACTTCCCAGGCAAACAGGACAGGGCGGGGCAGCAGTTTTCACTATTGTTATATAAGTACCTACATAATGTTCTAGATATTGTACCTATTATCCCACAGGGCCTAAAACATTTACTATTTGGCCCTTTACAGAAAAAGCCTGCCAAACACAGGTTTAGAAAAAAAGACAAAATTAGTTAGTAAATACTTACATACCAGTTATCATCAAATTATAAGCTGTATCTATACACATTCTGTATAATGTCATCAAAGTTAACTTTTGCTCCAAGTCTATCTGCCAAGGATAAAGATCTCGCCTAATATTTGAAGGTTTGTTTTAATAATTCTAGGGACCAATATTTTGCAAACTTGAGTCTCTATATGTTTGTTATAGAAAATTACTTTTGTTAAAATATTTGTACAAAGGACTGTATTTGTTCACTTGCAGTTGTACATTTATCATAGAAAGTTGAATTTGCTCATGAACCTTGTAATATTTAACTCACTGGCTAGAAATCATTGATCTTACACCAATTAATGAGATCAGCAGCACAAAAATGGTCAAGATTCTCAATTCTGTTTTCCTCCATGTATAGTTTAGGTAACTAAGAAGAAACTGTAATTATAGAAGAAGCATCTTTAAAACATAATGCAAAATCTTTTTTTTTTTTTTTTTTTTTGAGTTGGAGTCTCACTCTGTGGCCCAGACTAGAGTGCAGTGACACGCTCCCAGCCACCACAGCCTTGACCTGCTGGGCTCCGGTGATCCTTCCGCCTCAGCCTTCCAAGTAGCTGGAACTACAGGCGCACGCTACCACGCCCGGCTAATTTGTTATTTATTGTAGAGATGAGATCTTGCCAAGTTGCCTAGGCGGGTCTCGAACCCGCGGGCTCAGGCAATCCACTCACCTCAGCCTCCCAAAGCGCAGCTGCAAAATCTTGATTTTTATTTTTTTAACCACACAGGTCAGAAAGATACCAGGAAATACCTTTGTTTTCTTTGACTCAATATGATATAGACTCTACAGCAATGAATTCCTCTAATTCTGGAGGCTGTTTATTCTTTCAGCCTGTATTACCTCTGGAAGAAAGAATCCCATGGATGTCCTCTCACTATATAAAATAGGATTTTTTTTTTTTTTGAGGTGGAGTCTTGCTCTGTCATGCAGGCTGGAGTGCAACAGACGTGATCATAGCTCACTACTGCCTTGAACGCCCAGACTCAAGCATTCCTCCTACCTCAGCTTCCCAAGTAGCTAGGACAAAAGGCACATCCCACCACACCTGGCTAATTAAAAAAAAAATTGTTTTTAGGCCAGGCATGGTGGCTCATGCCTGTAATCCTAGCATTTGGGGAGGCCGAGGCAGGAGGATTGCTTGAGCCCAGGAGTTCAAGACCAACCTATGCAACATAATGAGACCTCATCTCTACAAAAAAAAAAAAATTTTTTTTAGAGTCTCATTATGTTGCCCAGGTTGGTCTCAAACTCCTGGTCCCAAGCAATCCTCCCACTTCAGTCTCCTAAATAGCGGGATTATAGGTGGAAGCTACCAGGCCTGGTCAGGATACTTTTACTTATCCTAAAATAAACTCCTGCCTGCAGTATACTATGTTTGGGGAAGCAGCCAGTGATTATCTCATTCATGAATTTAAACTTGAATCCTAAATCTCTTTAGCTTTAGTGCACTGTCCCAGCCTCAGGACTTCTCATGATCTACAACCCACAGCCACCATTACTTCATCTAGGAAATCACATTTCCACCCTCTTCTACCCTACTGACTCATTGTACCCTCCAGTCGCCAAGCTCAGGATTTCATCATGGCTTCTGCCTCAGTTGGGGGTGAGAGGAGCTCTAAGCTGGTACAGATCATTTGGAAGGCTTATGACAACACGATGCAACAGCCAGAACCCCACACCTGGGAATGTACCCTTAGGAAGCAACACAGCAGTGTCACCTGCGATAGTACTAAACGGAAAGATATCTAGGTGCCCAACAGAGAGGCAGGACTTAAACGTCCACAGGTTAACTGCCTAGAACTGTTCCTTGGGAATCTGATAAAGGTCAAATGTCAGCTTGTGTTACAGGCAACACCGCTTATATGTTAAACGTAACCTATGATTAGTACAATGCATCTGGACTGGGACATTCTTGAAACTAAAAGTGTCCTGGTGGGGATGGAGCTCCTCTGTACCCATCTGTATGGTCTTATTCCCTCACACACCTTAGCTCCGGGACTACTGTGAAGACTCCTGCAGACACTGCCTTGCTGTTTCCTGTCTTGTATCCTTCTAAGTGGATCTGTTGCCAGGTGTCGCCAACACATGAGTTTGACAGTCTAGCCCAAGGGTCAGCAAACTTTTTCTGTAAAGGGCCAGATAGTTAATATTTTAGGTTTTGCAGCCCATATCATCTTATCACAATTATTTAACTCTGCTGTTTTAGTACAAAAACAGCCATAGACAATATATAAATGAATGGGCAACCCCTTTGGGTCTCCTCCTCCTGTGGGAACTTTTCTGTCCTCTCAATAAATTCTTTAAAAAAAAAAAGCAACTTGGAGAGACCTCATCTCTACCATAAATCAAAAAATCAGCTGGGCGTGGTAGCGGGTGCCTGTAATTCTGGCTACTCGGAAGGCTGAGGCAGAAGGATCACCGGAGCCCAGCAGGTCGAGGCTGCGGTGGCCGGGAACAGCCACTGCACTCCAGCCTGGGCTAGACTGTCAAACTCATGTGTTGGCGACACCTGGCAACAGATCCACTTAGAAGGATACAAGACAGGAAACAGCAAGGCAGTGTCTGCAGGAGTCTTCACAGTAGT
>CAUYQG010114347.1:0-22874 GCA_963574415.1 Tarsius wallacei | reverse complement strand
AAACATCTGGAATGTTTCTCCATAACTTCCAATTGCCTTAAATACTTGAACAAATAAACATTGAAATCTGACCTTGATTTTTAATTTCTAGTGGTTATAATGTTGCTGAGGCAGATGGTTGTCAAAATAATCAAACATAATATAAGCAAGTCCAGAGATGAGCAGAATATGTAGTGCTTAGAATTGTCCCTAGATTCATAAGCAAGAAGCAGAAAGATAAAAAGAATTTTAGCAAGAATTCCTCTATCAATGTGGGGGATAAGGTTGGGTTAGGGACCAGAGAAAGAAAGTCATTTCCCATGTTCTCATCCATAGGTGATAATAAGAAGAGAGATGACCTAAGTTCACACTCTCTGATACAGCAGCCACGGGTGGTTATGCAGTTTATCGAGTTAAATTGAAATTCAGCTTCTTGGTCCCATTAGCCACATTCCAAGTGCTCACTTGCCACATGTGACTGGTGGCAGCCACATTGGAATCACAGCACACCCTCAAAGAAAGTTCTGCTAGACAGCACTATCACTGATCTGGATACATCAAAACCAAGAGGTCAATTCTGAAGAACCTTCCTGGAAACTATAGTGCTGTTCAACTTGCTTTTTTGGGAATGCAAAAAGAAAAAAAAGGGTAAGTGGATTGAAAACGCTCAAGGCCCCCTGACTGTGGGCCTGCATGTCCTTCAAAGGTGCTTGTTATCACACAGCAGGATGAGTGAGGAAGAAACCTGTTGTTTAGTTAAAGCCATGAAATTGCTGCTCAGGCTAATTTTATGCCACCCAACCCCCAAGCTACTCCAATGTCCTGCTTGAAGTATAGTAATCACCTTGATGCAATCTATTACTGTAAATTATTTACAACTGGCTGACTTAGAGCTTGGTCTTTATTTGTTTTGGAGAAATTGATTCTTCACTATTTTAATTTTTCTTGTGACTCAAATAATTTCCTTGGTCCTGACTTTCATCTCACCTCTACGCCTAGAATGGAAATGGTCCTCATTTGAAGAAAGTGAGTGGAAAAAACCCAGTTTGTTGAAAGCTAACCCATGTAAAATTGCTGTTTGTATAGGCCAACATTTGTTCAAAAACAGCCATTTTGTATGGTCCAAATGGAAGAGCCTAGGTGAAAATTCCTAAGAATTTAAACACCACCCTCTTCCTTATGAGCAGAGGTGGCTGGGAATTGACCCCATTTGGGATCGCTTCCAAAGGAAAGGCTTCTGGAAAGACCCAGTGATTTAGTGCAGTTAAATCTGTCAGGTTTTTAAAGCCCCCATCACGGTGAGGATAAATAGAAAGTAAGCACTCTTATCTGGGGAGGGGTGAGGCTGGGAATAAAATGAATGTGCTAACCATAATTGCTGGCATTCATGGCATGTTTGCCATGTGTTATTTTTAAGTTCTTTACATGCAGTTGTATCATTTCCTCTTTACAGCAACCCTGTAAACAAACACTATGATATCCCCCATGTGATAAATGAGGAAACTTGGGCTCAGACAGGTGAAGTAATTTGCTCAAGGTCACATAGCTAGTAAGTCATGGCATCTGGAGTTGAGTTGAGGCTCAGAAGCCTGAACTCCAACCCCAGGCCCCAGGCAGTGAACCCCAACACCAAGCCCCTGGGAGTGAAGCTCAACACCAAACCCAGGGCAGTGACTCTCAACACCAAACCCCAGGAAGTGAATCCCAGCATCTAGCCCCTGGCAGTGAATCTCAACCCCAAACCCCAGGAGGTGAACTCCAACACCAAGCCCCAGGCAGCGGCTCCAGAAGAGACTCTGAGGATAAGAGAGACAGACATAGACTTTGGGGGAAGGGCTGGATCTGAGAGGGAGAGAGAGTCTGGCAGGGAGAAGGGCGGATGGTGTTCCATGGGAGCTGAGGACAAGATCAAGACCAGGAGTATGTGATTGTCACCCAGGTCCCTTGGCAGAGCCCAGCCTGGCAGAGCAAGACAGGGGATGCAAAGCAACCCTCCAGCCACTATGAGAAAACAGGGTGGTGACCCAACACTGCCAGTGCCCTGGGAGGCAGCAGGGTGGCAGACAGCGAATGGCAGCTGTCGTGGTGGACAGGTTTCCCGAACGCTGCAGAGGAAGCACAGGAGGCTGGAGGCAAGAGTTGGTCAGACACGCTTGTGCGTGGAGAGGACAGCAAGTCACAACAGCCCAGAGGAGCTGGCAAGGAGCCGTGGAGACACAGTGGACTGAAAGATGTCACTTCAGCTAGTTAAGTCCCCTGATGGGTGGGACTCTAGCAAATTACTTTTTCCTCTTTCTTTGCAGCAAAGGCCGGCAGAGGTGGCTGCCCCTGTCCTAGCTGAGGAGTCTCAGGCACACCTGAGGTACCTCCACCAGCCCCAACCCCCACCCTCTGCCTAATCCTTCAGATGAGAAAGTTCTGTTTCCTCTGTCCATTGTGCAGAACCAACCCTGGCCAAGGAGTCCTCGCCCTCCCCCTTCCTTCCCTCCCACCTCTCTTCCCTCTGTCCCTCCCCTGTCTCAGTGTGACCAAGAATAAAGCTCACAACTCTACCTGCCCAGCAAGCCGAGTGCAAGGAGGCGAAGGCCAGGCTGAGAACCAGGGCGGCCCGGGTGGCGGAGGTGAGGCGCTGCATGTCGGGGAGGGAGGTGTGCTGAGTGCCAGGGACCAGGGGCCACGGGCACTGCCTGTCAGGGAGCTGACTCTCTGCGGGAGCTGGAAACCAGCTCTGCTTGATGTTTGGGGGAAAAGAGAGGGGGTGGAGCAAAGGAAACTTCACCTGTCACCTCTCTCACCTCTCCAGACGGGAAGCCAAACTGTTGGCTGAGGGGAGAAAGGGAGGGGCCCAAATTTTGTCCTTATTGAGGAAAAAGAGACAGAGAGGTGTAGAGATGTGAGAGTCCTGCTGGCTCCTTGGAGATGCGTTTACTGCTTCTGTCACCTGCAGGTTAGCATGGATGCCTTCTTCCACTTAGTCCCATATCCACTGAGCACCTACTGTGTGCACTGCCCTGGCTAAATTCCAGGAACACCTGCTCTCAAAATGCTTTAATTACAAATGCACATCATGAAAGCACAGAGCAGTGTTTCAGGAGTGACTCGGGAAGGGCCAAGTGCTGTGGGTCTCGGCAGCAAGGGGCCACATCTGCTGATGGCCTGCTTCATGAAGAAAATGACACTTGGCTCGGTCTTTGAAGGACGAATAGCTTTTTGACAGGTGGAGGGGGAAAGAGGGCGATGTAGGTAAAGGGACAGATGAGCAAAGGCCCAGAGGGAAGCTGACACTCAGCGGTCCACTGTGATCACAGCATATGTAAGCAGAGGTGAGCCAAGGAGGTAAGGCAGAAGGCAGATGGGAGAATGAACTGAGCTTCTGTGTGCCCAGCAGAGGAGCTTGAAATAAAGTCAGGAAGCAGCCGGGTGTGGTGGCTCACATCTGGAATCCCAGCACAAAGGGAGGCGGAGGTGAGATTACCTGAACTCAAGAGTTCCAGACCAGTCTGAGCAACATGGTGAGACCTTATCTCTACAATAAATTCCAGAAATTAGCCAGGTGTGGTGATGCATGCCTGTAGTTCCAGCTACTTGGAAGGCTGAGGTGGAAGAATCACCTGAGCCCAGCAGGTTGAGGCTGCAGTGGCCATAAACGTGCCACTGTACTCCAGCCTGGGCGACAGCTGACAAAAAAAAAAAAGTCAGGAAGAAAAGGTGAGGGTTTTGTAGGAGGCTGAGCTGAGTAGTAACTTGGTTGAAGCTCTGCCTTGAGTCTCATTTATTGAGTACCCACCATGTGTATAAAAGGGATCACCTCGGTGCTGAGACTGAGGTGACTGAGATGTGATCCCTCCCCGGGAGGAGAGCACAGTCCAGCAGTGGGACCAAGTCATGAAGCGGGAGATCTGATGCAGGACTCAAAGATGGATGGCAAAGCTCAAAGATGACTATCTTCCAGTCATGGGGATATGGAGGAGGGAGTGGTTAAATCTGCCTGAGAGGGGCTGGGGAAGGATTCCCAGAGGAAATGATGTTTGGGCTGGCGCTGAAGTGTGTATTTGCAGATTTGGATTGATGGGCTTTTCAAGTAAAAGAAGCAGCAAGTTCGAAGGTGGGAGAATTGTCTGTGTCCATGTGGCCTGCGTGTGTGCCTTGTGCTCCTGCACAACCGTGGGCCTAGTAAGAGTCAGGGATGAAATCCAGCTCTGTGGAAGGTCGTGGAAGCCTTGCTAGGCCCAGGTAAGAATGTCCTGTTGTAGTCCTCAGTCGCGTTTTTTCTAGTTCATACAAAGCTACAAATGAGTGGTGGCACTATGTTTCTGGATTTGGGGATGAGGTGGAAGTGCTTAAGGAAGGGTGATCTTCAGGCAGTGTATGAAGTCCAGCTTAGGCCTACCACCAGTCGGATGTTACACAGTGACCAAGTAGCTGCTGCATGCCCTCCCTTGGCATAGAGACTCTGAGGTGAATGAGACCACAATGGCCCTTGTCCTCAGGGAGCTCAGAGTCTGGTGAGGGATAAGGACAAATAATGACAATACAATGAAATAAGTGTTGAGGAGGTCTTTACAAAAATGGGAAAATCGTGGAAGAGGGCTGGAGGTTAGGAGGTTCAGAGAACATTTCATAATGAAGGTGATATTTTGACCCGAAACTTAGAAGTGTACCCACCAGGCACAGGAGAAGGAAAGTATGCCCAGGCCATCTGAGGTGTGAATGTGCGCCCCTCGTTTAGGGAGTCATGAGTAACTTACTGTCCCGGGAGCGTGGCGGTGGGGGCACAGTTTGTCTACTTAAACTAAGAACAGACTGGAAATGGTCCTGAATGGCAGACTAAGGAAACCGGGCTCTAGCTTATGATTGGAGTACCATCTATAAGGAACTTATAGGTGTGGGCACATTTGTATTTCTGAGACATAGAGGTTAGATCTGAGGAGGACAGGCCTGGATTCAGGGAGATCACCTAAGCGATTGCAAACATCCTGCCGGAGATCACAAGGGTTGTGAAGTGAGAAGCTGGACTGAGGATGGACAATAGGGACCAGAACCAAGAGGTATTCAGGAGGCCAAATGAACAGAAGGGAATCAAGGAAAAGGCATCCGGGATCCAGGCAAGGCGTCTAGCTGGGGTAGTGGGAGGCCATGGGGCCAGCCTGAGACCGAATTCTAGTTCTGCCCCTGATTACCTGGGTGGCAACTGGTCAAGCTACTTGGTACATCCTTATCTGAAAAGTAATAGGACAGTCACCCCTATCTCAGGAGTTGTGATGACTTTATGAAATAATTAATGTAAAGCGCTTAGCTCAGATCAAGCAGTTAGCAAGTCACGCAGTTAGTAAATGTTAGCCACCATCATAAACAGGAAATATCCAAGACATGGGAGAAAAGCAACTTTAGAGGAAAATAACGCTACTCACATATTGATTTATTTTTATCCTGGCTTGGTCCACAAAGGAGTTAAGGAAGCTTACCTACAATTAATTGAGCTAGATAAAATAGATTTAAAATAAATGAGAAGAAATGAGGCAAAGAGCTGGGCACAGTGGCTCACGCCTATATAATCCCAGCACTTAGGGAGGTGAAGGTGAGAGGATTGCCTGAGCCCAGGAGTTCGAGACCAGCCTGGGCAACTTGGGGAGACCTCCTCTCTAGAATAAAAGTCAAAAAATTATCTGGGCATTTGTGGTTCCAGCTACTTGGAAGGCTGAGGCGAAAGGATTGCCTGAGTCCAGCAGATCTAGGCTGTGGTGGCTGTGAGCGTGCCACTGCATTCCAGCTTGGACGATAGAGTGAGACTTCAACTCCAAAAAAAAAAAAATTTCACTGTGAAAGGAAAGAAGGGGCAGATTATTTCCAGTGTTAAAAAATGGAAAGCTGGCAGTCTGTGGCCTAGAATGGTCCATGTCTATGGGAAGAATGTTTTACATTTAAAAAGCTTCTCCTTGGCCAGGCTCAGTGGCTCAGCCTGTAATCCTAGCACTTTGGGAGGCCGAGGTGAGTGGATTGCCTGAGCCCACGGGTTTGAGACTCACCTGGGCAACTTGGCGAGACCTCATCTCTACAATAAATAAAAAAAAATTAGCCGGGCATGGTAGTGCACACCTGTAGTTCCAGCTCCTTGGAAGGCTGAGGCGGAAGGATCACTGGAGCCCAGCAGGTCAAGGCTGCGGTGGCCGGGGGCATGCCACTGCACTCCAGTTTGGGCAACAGAGTGAGACTCCAACTCAAATAAATAAATAGATAAATATAAAATAAAAAGCTTCGACTGTGATTCTGATAGACTCCTCACCACCTGCCCACCTCAGGGAGAGACCACTGTCATTGAACTTGGGTCTTCCATCTCCAGTTAATCCAAAATCCATTCTGAGGGGAGTTGTGGCCCTAACCAAGCCTGTGGCTGCTCTTCCCTGATTTCATGGTGGTGATGGGATTGATGGCTCTTCCGGAACATGATTTTGTCAGGATCCATCTTCACAAAGTAACATCGTGCTCTGGGGACTTGCGCGATGGCAACATCCAGACCTGGACCTGAACAGCGCTTAGTTTGTGGAGGAGAATAACCTTACTCGCCACAACTCAGTGATGGGTCTATAACTTGGAGAGAATGAGGAGTGCTCTTTTTAAGAAAAATGGAGGCCGAGCGCAGTGACTCATGCCTGTAATCCCAGCACTTTGGGAGACAGAGGCGAGAGGCTTGCCTGAGCCCACGGTTTCGAGACCAGCCTGGGCAACTTGGCAAGACCTTGTCTCTACAATAAATCAGAATATTAGCTGGGCATGGTGGCACATTCCTGTGGTTCCAGCTACTTGGAAGGCTGAGGTGGAAGGATCATCTGAGCCCAGCAGGTCGAGGCTGCAGTGGCCATGAGAATTCCACTGCACTCCAGCCTGGACCACAGTGAGACTCCAACTCAAAAAAAAAAAAAAAGAAGAAGAAGAAAAATGGAGAACCACAGAGTCCAACCTCGAGGGCATGCCACGGAGTTGGTCATAGTAACAAAGTCAGCAGGGCCTGGAACCTGCCATTTGGAATCATTTTTTAACAGTTTCCAGGGCAATTAATTCAGCTTGTTCTAAATCCATAATTGCAGTGGGAGGCAGTGGGACCAGGGCCCAGACAGACACACAGACACAGAGGTTAACGGTAAATGTGGGGTTTTCCTCCTGGCTAACACCACCTTCCACCTGGGTCCTAGATCTCACTCCCTCCCCTCTTCTCTGGAATGTATTTCTTAATTTCCAGTTGTTGGGGTTTCTAATTATCTTTTTGTTTAATTGCAATGCGATCTATAACATAGTTTTTTTTTGGTTTGTTTATTTTCATTTGAGACAAGGTCTCACTCTGTAGCCCAAGCTGGAGTGCAGTGGCACCATCAGGGTTCACCACAGCCTTAACCTTCTAGACTCAGGCGGATCTTCCAACCTGGCCTCCTGAGTAGCTGAAACTACAGGTGTGCACCGTCTCTCCCGCTAATTTTTCATTTTTTGTAGATAAAAGATCTTGCTGTGTTGTCCAGGCTGGTCTCGAACTCTTGGGCTCAAGCAACTCTCCTGCCTCAGTCTCCCAAAGTGCTGGGATTATACCACACCTGGCTGGAACATTAAATATTAAAAAGTAGAAACAGTTTTATGTTTCTACTTTTTAATATTCAGTGAGAACCATTATACAACTGACTTTTGTAAATGTTTGATGGTGCTTAAAAAGACTATGTCATGCATTTGTGGGGTTCCATGTTCCAGGGAATATCCATTAGCTCAAGAGTGCTAATTGTGTGATTCAGAACTTCTATATTTTTCTCTGAGTTTTAAAAATTTGGTCTGCTCATTCTATTAATTATTGAGATGGATGATTATGCATTTCCATCTTCCCTGTAGTTTTGTCAATTTTTGCATTAAATATTTGAGGCTATAATTGAGGTATATATAAACGTGGAATTATGATACCTTTCTGACCCATTGAACTAACTTTAAAAAATCATTTTTTAAGCTGAGTGTGGTGGCTCATGCCTGTAATCCCAGCACTTTAAGAGGTGGAGGTGAGAGAATTGCCTGAGACTAGGGGTCTGAGAACCTCCTGAGTAACTTGGCGAGACCTTGTCTCTACAATAAAAATCAAAAAGTAGCCAGGCGTGGTGGTATGCGCCTGTAGTTCCAGCTATTTGGAAGGCTGAGGCAGAAGGATCACCTGAACCCAGGAGATCAAGGCTGCGGTAGCTGTGAGCATGCCACTGCACTCCAGCCTGGGCAACAGAGTGAGACTCCAACTCAAAAAAAAAAATTATTTTGTAGCCGGGCACAGTGGTTCACACCTATAATCCCAGCACTTTGGGAGGCAAAGGTAAGAGGATTACCTAAGTCCAGAGGTTTGAGACCAGACTGGGCAACTTAGTGAGACTTTGTCTCTTCAATAACAAAAAATATAGAGCTGGCCGTGGTGGTACGTGCCTGTAGTTCCAGCTACTTGGAAGACTGAGGTGGAAGGTTCACCTGAGCCCAGTAGGTCAAGGTTGCGGTGGCCATGAGCGTGCCGCTGCACTCCAGTCTGGGCAACAGAGTGAGATTCCTACTCAAAAAAATCATTTTGTAATATTCCTTTTTATCTTTAGTAATGCTTTCTGTCATAAAGTTTTATTCTGATAATACTATAGCTACTGCTTTGTTTTGCGTGTGAAATCATTTTCCATCATTTTACTTTCAAAATGTTAGTAGTGGTCAATTTAAGATGTACAATTTTGGATTGTTTTTATTTTCTTCCGTACACTTTTTTTGTGTTTCAAATTTTTTCAATGAATGTATATTACTCCTACATTCAAGAAATAAAATCAGTCTCATGCAGTATTAATGAGTATTTCATAGGAAAGCAATATAGTCACAGTGAAGCAAATAGACCACATTTTTACAGTATCTGTCCAATTGCCTGGGAAATATTTTCTTATTTTCTATTTTTAAAAGTCTTAAGTTTTAAGTTTCACCTGGTGCAAAGAACTGCTTACTGACAGCCTTTACTCTTGGTGGGCTCCAGGTTTACAATAGAATGTACAGACACATCCTGGAATGCTCAGGATATAAAGAAGACTAGAAGCAAGACACACGGAAAAGCATAGAATTTCAGTTGGAATCTCAGTGTTGGAAAGGAACCTCAGAGGCCATGTGGTCCAATGCCTAACTGAGTAAGAATGCCCTCCTGCAGAGAAAGTAGTATGTTGTAGAGTTGGGGATAGTTGCATCGGGCCTGTCCTATATTATAAGGTTGTTACTTGAACTTCTGCTTAAATGCCTCAAGTGACTGGTTTCTCACAAATTTTTAAGGCAGTCAGTTCTTCTGTGGGATAGCTCT
The DNA here is from genome assembly GCA_963574415.1 of Tarsius wallacei. Classification (NCBI taxonomy): domain Eukaryota; kingdom Metazoa; phylum Chordata; class Mammalia; order Primates; family Tarsiidae; genus Tarsius; species Tarsius wallacei. Next base: position 13,564 of record CAUYQG010114347.1, on the reverse strand, counting down.
AACTGTTAGAAAAGTTTGCGAGTTACTGGAGTCAAACAGGCAAGGGCATTTTAAGGTGAAGTTAATAAACAATTGGAAGGGAGGGCGTTTTCAGCTTTGTAACCCTAGGATTGGCAATTTCTGGCTTCCTACAATTAGTCATATCATTTGTGCAAAATATGTCTGTTGGCAAAACAGTGCTTGTGGTCAGATTCATCTTTTGTTTAATAAACAGAGATGTGTGTTCTCAAAGAGTAACTTTAAGCTAAGGTTTTTGGAAATAAGCTGCAGGTTTGTGATAAATAACCCATTTTTCTTTTCCAGTTTTGTTCACATAAAACTTAAAAGGGACCAGCTTGTTGAGTCAGATTGTTTTGTCCTTGTCTTCCCAATATCCAACTGTGTTTTTCTGGCCTCATCTATATAATTTTTATTCTTTATCTCACTTCCTTTATCCTCTGCCTCTCCCTGTCTCTCTCTCCCTCTTTTTCTCCCTCTTACAGAAAATTCCTTGTTATTTTATTTTATTTTATGTTACTTATAGATGGGGTCTCACTCTGTTACCCAGGCTGGAGTGCAGTGGTGTGATCATAGCTCACTGTAGCCTTGAACTCCTGGGTTCAAGTGATCCTCCTGCTTCAGCCTCCTGCATAGCTGCACTACAGGTGTATGCCACCACATCTGGGTCCCGCATCTTCTCTTGTCCAGGCTGACCTTAGGTTGGTTGATTGGGAACATAACTAGTCCTGAGTCAGTCCTGGATTCCAGTCTTCAAGTTGTCATTTCCTGTGTGACCTTGGAGAAGTCATGTAACCTTGGTGTTGATGCCACCCAAGATATATGATGAAAACTCTCCAGGAGGGGGACACAAGAGGAAAGATGCAGGGAGTAAGGCCTTCCATCCTTTGTGGGAAGATCTTTGTCTGGGGTCCTCAAGACTCCCCAGAGGGACAAATGATCCCCAGAAGGGGTCTTGCTAGGTATAGTGCCTAAAAGCACAGGGGTGCTACTCCCTGTGAGAAACCAGCTGGAAAGCTGTAGTGATGAAGTGAAGAGGCCCTGAGAGGCAGGAGCCCATGTTCTGCTTCCAGCACTGTGGCCAGTAGCTGCAGGACCTTAGGCAGTCACGTCCCCTCCCTGGGTTCTGGTTTCTTTTCTCTAGAGTAAGGGGGCTGGATCAAATGATTTCTAAGTTTTCTCCTAGTGGCACAATTCTATGACTCTGTGCTCAGTACAGGATATTAAATGGAGAAAGAAGAAAAACAAGTTTAGTAAATTTAAATTCTTTTTTTTTCCAGAAGATGGAGGTCATGAAAAGAAATCCACTTGTGTAGTTTAGAGTAAATATTATTATAGAAAAGGCAAATAACTGGGGAGTTACTCCAGAGGTGAAAATCTATCCGTGACAAAATTGTGTTTTCCTTTTTATTATTATTATTATTTTTTGAGTAGGAGTCTCTGTCACCCAGGATGGAGTTCAGTGGCACACTCACAGCCACTGAAGCCTTGGCCCGATGGGCTCAGGTGATCCTGTAGTCTCAGCCTTCCAAGTAGCTGGAACTACAGGCGTGTGCCACCATGCCTGGCTAATTTTTGATTTATTATAAAGACAAGGTCTCACTAAGTTGCCCGAGCGGGTCTCAAACCCTTATACTCAGGCAATCCTCTTGCCGCCTCTTCCCAAAGTGCTGGGTTTATAGGCGTGAGCCCCTGTGTTTTCCTAAATGTCATTTCCAGTTCCTCTGTGATGTGTCAAGTGAAGAGAAGAATGGAAGGGATGCAAAGAAGCTTTGCTCTGAAGAGAAAGGAGAGACCAAGGTGTGCTGAGGTGGGCAAGAGGGACACTGGGGGGGCTCCGTGAGGGAGGAGCTCTCCTAAGGAGTGAGGCAGTTGGTCAGCGCTGAGGATGGGGGGGGGGGGATAAGTGAAGAGCAGAGGAGAATGAGCTGTCTGTGAGAGCCACTGTGTGTGTGTGTTGGGGGGGATGTCTGTGTCCCAGGACGTGATCTAGAGGATGAAGAGAGGTTAGAACAGCAGTGAGGGCCACACTGATGTTGGATGGTGCCAACACACACTGAGACACACATTGCTGGAGGAAGTCATGGCCAGGAAGGAAGTGGTGATGTTCATGGCTCCTGGTTCCAGCATGCATACATACATTTGGTCTCAGTGTGCTGATTCACCAACTCTTGGACCCGATTGTCAATGAAATACATTTCGTTTTGTGTGTGTGTGTGTGTGTATGTGTGTGTGTAGTGAAGGAAATTGAATGTTGTTCCTTCTTTTTTTTTTTTTAGCAACCTTAAATCATTCTTTTCTGTCTTGAGCACTTTTTCCATTAGTACATATTGTAAGAATTGTGGATGATGGGGTCAGTGTCTCATCAGCCCTGGAGAAGTGTTTGGCTTGAGGGGTGGTGAAATCAGACATTTGAATGAAGGAGATCTGGCTGGAATTCAATTCAGAAAAATTAGATGCTTTTTTTAGAAAAGTCATATTGTTACTTTTCCAGCTAGATTATTATTTTGGATTAAATTCCTTGCAGGCATTTTTAGCTTGCTCTCTATCTCTCCCTTTTCATTTTCTAAATTGCAATGATCTCCTGTAAATTGATCTTGTACAGCTGAACACGTGATTGTGTACAATATCTTCCTAATCTTGGGTACAAGGGTATAACAACACAGGGGCCCTCTGTCTAAAGGAACGTCCACTTTAGAGGGACGTCGGTGGAGTGCTCATCTTGTTGACCTCAAAGGCCATTTGATAGACAGTCCTCAGTGCATGAAAGTGCCTTGCTGGAGACCTTCGAGGACAAGCATAAGTGGCAGCAGCTGGCAGTGTGCCCCAGACTCATGTAAAGAATGGGAATGGTGGTATGAAACACCAAATGTCAAGAACAATGTCTTTTGGATAATATGGAGGATTGATTCTACTCTAAGAAAGTTGTTTCTCTCAGCCTGGTGTGGTGGCTCATGCCTATAATCCCAGCACTTTGGGAGGTGGAGGCAAGAGAATTGCCTGAGCTCAGGAGTTCGAGACTAACCTGGGCAACTTGGCGAGACCTCATCTCTACAATAAACCAAAAAATTAGCAGGGCTTGATGGCATGCGCCTGTGGTTCCAGTTTCTGGGAATACTGAGGCGGAAGGATCGCCTGAGCCCAGCAGGTCGAGGCTGCGGTAGCTGTGAGCATTCCACTGTACTCCAGCCTGGGCAACAGAGCGAGACTCCAACTTAAAAAAAAAAATTAGTTGAACATGGTGGCACATGCCTGTAGTTCCAGCTGTTTGGAAGGCTGAGGTGGAAGGATCACCTGAGCCAGCAGGTCAAGGCTGTGGTGGCCATGATTGTGCCAGTGCACTCCAACCTGGGTGACAGAGACTCCAACTCAACAAAACAAAAGAAAACAAAAAGGGGAGATTTGGATAGGGACACATACATGTGAAGATAAAGACAGAGATTGGAGTGATGCTTTTACAGCCCAAGGTATGCCAAAGATTGCTGGCAAGTCACCAGAAGCTAGGCAAGATTTTTCCTCACAGGCCCTCAAAAGGAATTAATCTTTCTTAACACCTTGATCTTAAATTTCCAGCTTCCAGAACAGAGACAATAAATTTTTGGTTGTTTAAGCTGCCCAGCTTGTGGTACTTTGGTATGGTAGCCCCAGTAAACTAATACACTCCTCTCCTCTGACTAGCAGTTGTCCAGTGTTTTGCTCTCAGGGTCTCTTTACACTGTTAAAAATTATCAAGATGACCAGAAACAAGGCAAGGAAGTCCCCCCTCACTAATCCATTTCAACATTATACTGTAAGTCCTAACAAATGCTATAAGACAAGGAAAGGAAATAAAAAGTATACTGATTGGAAAGGAAGAAATAAATGGTCTTTGCTCACAGATGACTTAATTGTCCATATAGAAAATCTAAAAGAACAACAACAAAAAACTTTATTGTAACTAATTAAGTTTTGGCATAACAAATCTGTTTTTCTCCATACCTGTCCATAAGGACCACCAGAAGCAGCTTGCTTTTAGTTGGCAAGGCTATCAATACACTTCTGTCCTACCTCATGGGTATATCAGCTCTTTAGCACTGTATCATAATTTAGTTAGCAAGCATACCGATTGCCTTTCCCATCCACAAGATAGTACACTGGTCCATTGCACTGATGACATTATACTAATTCGACCAAGTGAGCAAGACGTAGCGACTATTGTAGACTTATTGATGAGACATTTGGGGGGGCAGAAGTTGGGACAGAAGTTAGCCTAAAATTTAGAGACCCTTACCTCAGTGAAATGTCTAGGAGTCTAGTGGTATGAGGCATGTTGAGATATCCTTTCTAAGGTGGAAAATAAGTTGTTGTAGCTGATCCCTCCTGCAATAGCAACAAAGAAGCATCATGCCTGGTGGACCTCTTTGGATTTTTGGAGGCAAGATATTCCTCATTTGAGTGGTTACTCCAGCCTGTCTATTGAGTATTTGCTGGGTCTGAGTGGGACCCAGAACAAGAGAAGGCCCTGCCACAGTCCTAGGTTGCCATGCAGGCTACTCTACTGCTTGAGCCATAATGACTCAGCAGATCCAAGGGTGTCTGAAGTGCCAGCAGCAGATAGGGATACTGTTTGGAGCCTTTGACAGGCTCCTATATGTGAGTCACAGCACAGACCCTTAGGATTTTGAAATGAAGCATCGACATTCTCCACAGATAACTACTCTTCTTTTGAGAAACAGCTTTCGGCCTTCTACTGGACCTTGGTAGACACTGAACACTTAACCATGCTTTACCAGATTACCTTGAAGCCTGAGCTGCCCATCATGAACAGAGCCTTATCTGACCCATCGAGCCAAAAATTAGGCTTGCCTAGCAAGACTTCATCATCAATTAGAAGTGGTATTTGTATGACTGGGCCCAAGCAGGCCCTGAAGTTACAAGTAAGTTACATAAAGAAGTGGCCCAAAGCCAGACACAGTGGCCCACGCCTGTAATCCCAGCACTTTGGCAGGCAGAGGCAAGAGGATTGTCTGAGTTCAGGGGTTCGAGACCAGCCTGGGCAACTTGGCGAGACCTCGTCTCTACAATAAATCAAAAAATTAGCTAGGTGTGGTAGCACATGCCTGTGGTTCCAGCTACTCAGAAAGTTGAGGTGAAAGGATCACCTGAGCCCAGCAGGTTGAGGCTGTAGTGGCCATGAGTGTGCCATTGTGCTACAGCCTGGGTGATAGAGACTCATACTCAAAAAAAAAAAAAAAAAAAGTGACTCAAATGTCCACGGTTCCCACTCCTGCTATCTTGACTTCTCTCTCCCAGCATACATCTATGGCCTCATGGATGTCCCCTCCCATCAGTTGATAGAAGAAGAGAAGAGTTAGGCCTGGTTCACAAATGGCTCTGCATTTGTTCACAATAGCAAAAACAGAACCAACCATGCTGACCATTGAAAAAGGATTGGATAAAAAAAATGTGGTACACATACGTGATGGAATATTATGCAGTAATAAAGAAGGACAAAATTATGAACTTCACAGCAACTTGGATAGATTTAGAATCTACAAAAGTGAGTAATCTATCACAGAAACAAAGAACTAAGTATCACATGTTATCACTCATAAGCAAACTTTGATCAATTATCGTAATACTATGAGAAAAGGTTTGGCAGTAGTGGGAAACTGCTGAGGGGTGAGGGCGGGACTGGCAGTAGTGGGAATCTGCTGGGGGAGGAGGGGCACACCTCATCAACAAGGGTACCTGCACCATGAACATTTGTTCACCTAACCCTAAATTGTACCCCACATCTTTAAAATAAAAAAATTAATTATATAATAAATTAGAAAACAAAACAAAGCAAAAAAACCAAATGACTCTGCATGATGTGTGGGCAGCACTCAAAACTGGACAGCTGCAACTGCAGTCCTTTCTAGGACATCCCTGTAGGACACAGTGAAGGGAAACCCTCCCAGTAGGCAGAAGTCTGGGGAATGCACCTGACAGTACACTTTGCTTGTAAAGAAAAAATGACCAGATGTGCGATTATGTGCAGTTTCCAAAGGTTTGGGTGGATAGTCAGAAAGTTAGAAGGAGCATAACTGGAAAACTGGCTACACATTTAGAGAGGAGGTATATGGATAGGTGTCTTTGAATAGGCAAAAAAATTTAAATAAAATACTTGAACATATTTGTGTCACATGTGAATATTCACCAAAGGGTGACTTCTGCCACAGGAGAACTTTAATAATAAAGCAGGTAGTATAACCTTTCTGTAGATACCAGTCAGTCTTGTTCCATTTACCCCATCAATCCCAATGGACTCGTGAACAAAGTGGCCATGGTAGCAGGGATGGAGGTCGTACACTTGCTCAGTAACATGGACTTCCACTGACCAAGGCCGACCCGGCTGTGGCTATGGCAGAGACCAATATTGAGCCCCCAGTACTGGACAATTCCCCTGGGTGATCAGTCAGGTAGTTGGTGGTAGTTTGAGTACATTATACTGCTTCTATCATGGAAGGGCCAGCATTTTGTCCTTACTGGAATAACCATTTACTCTGACTTTGGATTTGCCTTCCTTGCATGTAATGTTTTTGCCAAAACCACCATTCATGGACTTACAAAATGTCTATCCATCATCACTGTATTCTACACAATGCTCCTTCTGATCAAGAAACTCACTTTACAGCAGAAGTTCAACAACAGGTGTATACTCATGGAATTCTCTACTTTTACCATGTTCCTCACCATCATGAAGTAGCTGGCTTTACAGTGGAATGACCTTTCGAGACTCAATTATATCTCCAACTAGGTGCAGGGTTGGGGCAAGGTTCTCCAGAAATATATATATGTCCTGAATCAACATGTAATATAAGATACTGTTTCTCCCACAGCCAGGGTTCATGGATCTAGAAACCAAGGGGTGGAAATGGGATGATACCACTTGCTATTACTTTTAGTGACCCACTAACAAAATTTCTGCTTCCTGTTCCTATGACTGTGTGCTCTGCTGCATTAGAGGTCTTTGTTTTAGAGGGAAGAATGCTTCTACCAGGAGACACAGAAAAGATTTCCTTGAACTGGAGTTTGCCGACCTGACACTTTGGGCTGCTCATGCCTCTGAGTCAACAGGCTATAAAGAGAGTTACAGTGTTGGCTGGGGTGATTGATCCAGAATATCAAGGGGAAATTAGGCTATTAATTCATAATGGAAGTAAAGAGGAGTATGTCTGGAATATAGGGCATGTTTTAATATTATCCTGCCCTGCAATTAAGGTCAAAGAGAAACTACAACAGCCAAATCCAGGCAGGACGATTTATGGTCCAGACCCTTCAGGAATGAAGGTTTGGGTCACTCCACCAAGTAAAGAACCATGACCAGTTAAGGTGTTTCCCGAAGGCAAAGGGAATATGGAATGGATATTGTGTATTTTAGGGAGTTACAAATGCCAGCCATGACCACATGTCCAGTTCTAGAAATGAGTACTATAGTTGTCAATGTGTATTTCCTCCTTATTTTATTATGAACACATTTGCGTGTATATATAAATACACTAAGTAAATGTCTTTGTTTTCTTTCCTCTCTTATTCCCTTGTCATGTAATATAAGATGAACTGATTTTATATCAGTATTAAGTATTGTTAATTTTACATCATAGTATTTAAGTTACAGGTATGCATCACTCAAGGAGTTTACGCCTCTTCTGGGGAAGAGATTAGTGCATTTTTAGTTGTATCTTATTGGGTGGAATTATGACCCTATTATTGTCTTTATTTGGAGATTAAGTATGGTTTAAGGAAATGCATTTGGGTGCCAAATTGACAAGGGTTGGACTTGTGATGGTTAATTTTATGTGTCACCTTGAGTGGGCTAAGTAATGCCCACATAGCTGGTAAAACATTATTTCAGGGTGTGTCCTGAGGGTGTTTCTGAAAGAGATTAGCATTTAAACTGGTAGACTGAGTAAAGAAGATCACCCTCACCAATGTGGGTAAGCACCAGCCAATCCGTTAGGGCTTAAAAGGTAGAGGAAGGGGGATTCGCTTCCCATTTGAGCTGAGATGTGCTCTTTTCCTGCCCTCGACAACAGTGTTCCTGGTTGTCAGGCCTTCAGACTTGAACTGAGACTTAGAACTGCAGCCTTCTCCCACCCACCCCATCTTGCCCCAGTTCTTTGGCTTTTGGCCTTGGACTGCCTTGTACCACCAGCTTTCCAGGTTTTCCAGCACACAGACAGCAGATCGTGGGACTTCTTGGTCTCCATAATCGAGTGAGCCAATTCCTGTAATAAATCTCCATATCTATCTATTTATCGATTGATCTATCTATCTATATCTATCATCTATCCCCTATTGGTTCTGTTTTTCTGGAGAACCCTAATACATTTGGCATCTGAATATCCTCTTGAGTGAAATGTCTCTTTATGTCTTTGGCCCATTTTCTAGTTGGATTCTTTGATTTTTTATGTTGAAATTTGTAAACTCTATAAATTCTAGATATGAGTACTTTGTCAAATATGTGACTTGTAGATGTTTCATTCTAGTCTTTAGCTTATTTTTTCATCCTCTCAATGGAGTCTTTTCAGAGGGTACATGTCAGGATTTGTTACATAGGTATATTGTGTGAAGGTGACATTTGGGCTTCTGACAAGTCCACCCCCCACCCCACCCAGCGGTGAGTATGGTACCCAATGGGTGGGTTTGTATCCCTTATTCCCCCTCCCCTCCTTTAGCAGTACCCAGTGTCTGTTGTTTCCATCTTGTGCCTGTGTGTGCCCAGTGTTTAGTACTTGCTTATGAGCATTAACATGTGGTATTCAGTTCTTTGTTTCTGGGATAATTCATTTACAATGATGGGCTCTGACCACATCCATTTTGCTGCAAATGCCATGGTTTTGTTCTTTGTATGGCTGCATAGTATTCAGTAGTATATATGTACCACATTTTCTTTATCTGGTCCACCATCAATGGGCATCTGGATTGGTTCATGTTTTTGCATTGTGAATAGTTCACAGCAAAAGTTTTTTTAGTCAATTTTTGAATTTTATGACTTGTGTTTTGGGTGTTATGTCTAAGAACTGTTCACTAAGCCCTCAGTTCTAAAAATTTTCTACTATGATTCTTCCAAAAGTTTTCTAGTTTTATATTTAAAATTGATCTGTGGTTCATTTTGAGTTAATTTTTTTTATAAGATGTAAGGATTCAGGGTCATGGTTCAATTTTTGGCCTACAGAGATCCAATTGCTCCAGCCCCATTTGAAAAGACCATTCTTCCTCTGCTGAATTGCTTTCTCACCTTTGTCAAAAATCAGCTGACTGGACTTCTGTGGGGCTATTTCTGGGTTCTGTGTTCTCTTCCATTCATCTACGTGTCTAATCTTGCTTACTGTAGCTGTATAGCAGATCTTGAAGCTGGGTAGAGTAGTTTCTCCCACTTTATTCTTCTGTTCACTAGACCTCTGCTGATGCCACACTGGCTGGAGGAGCGGAAATGCCTCGTTACTGCTTCCCACATGACTTCCAACCTCCAAAGACAGTGTCCTCATTACCAATGGCCAGTAGTAAAAGCTCTGATTAGGTCTTTTCTGACACCTCAGCAGCGGTGAGCAAGGGGGCCTTGTGACCTTGGGTTGGAAGTTCAGGCTCCTCACTCCTCCCCACCTGGACTTTGCTGGCAGGGTCACAGTTTTTCTGTGGTATTTTAGCTAAATTGGTGTGATTATTATCTAAAAGTTTTCTTTTCTGCTAGGTTGCCCCTTTCTTGGTCCTTTGGCTACAGAGAGCAGGCCTTTTTTCAAACTTTTTCGCTAAATACATTACTGGCTTCTGCAGCACTAAGTCTGGAATATATAGGTTGACTATCCCTTATCCAAATGCTTGGTCTAAAAGTGTTTCGGATTTTGGAATGTTTGAAAGCATAATGAGATGTCTTGAGGATAGGATCCAAGTCTAAGGGTGAAATTCATTTATGTTTCATATAAAACTTATACACACAGACTGAAGGTAATCTTATTTTTCCCTTGGGGACACTGAATAAACTGTGTGGTTGTGTACCTGTGATTTGACTGCAACCTGTCACATGAGGTCTTGTGTGGAATTTTCTACTTGTGGTGTCATGTTAGTGCCCCCAAAGTTTTGGATTTTGGAGCTTTTTGGACTTCTAATTTCCAGATTAGGGTTGCTCAACCCGTATGAAGTAAAAAGAAAACCCAGGTCATTCTTCAGGTCTTGAGGTCCCTGAGAGGTCTGCCTTCTTCTTTCCATCTTTCAGAGGCTTATGTTTGCTGTATAAATGATCAGAGCTTTTATTTTTGCTTATTGGGAAGAAAAAGTATCTCTATGCCATTTTTTTCCAGACACAGAAGCCATGGTAAAAAAACTGTGAATCAGGTAATGCCACCCCCTCCTTAAAATTTTCCAAGGGCTTCCTCATGCTATTAGGATAAAATCCAAATTTTTTATTGACCCATCACACCTAACTATGACTTGGCCTTTGCCTGCCACTGACATACCTCACGCACGCCTTTTCCCAGCCCTTTCCATACTACAGCCACACTGGCCTCCTTTCTGTTTCTTGAACATATTGTGCCTTTCAGACAATAAGTCAACATCATGCTGTGGCTATGAGCAAGAACTCTGGGGTCAAATGATTTATGAGTGGCTAAGTGATTCTGGGTAAGTTTGTTTGGTTTTTTTGAGTTGGAGTCTCACTCCATCGCCCAGGCTGGAGTGCAGTGGCACCCTCACGGCCACCGCAGCTTTGACCTGCTGGGCTCCCACGATTCTTCCGCCTCAGCCTTCCAAGTAGCTGGAACTACAGGCACATGCTATTACGCCCAGCTAGTTTTTTTTTTTAATTTACTGGGGAGACGAGATCTCGTCAAGTTGCCCGGGCTGGTCTTGAACCCATGGGCTCAGGCAATCCACTTGCCTCAGCCTCCCAAAGTGCTGGGATTATAGACTGAGCCGCCAAGTCTGACCTGGGCAAGATTTTAGCCTCTTTGTGCCCCTGTTTCCTTATCTGTGACGTGAAAACAAGAATGCCACCCACCTCACCTTGTATAGTGATTGGGAAGACTATACAAGGTGCCACTGACACCTTGGTGCATGGATGAACACCTACAGCATATCTGAATGTTTTCTAAAGTCGCTGAGAGCAATGGACCTGGTGAGCACTCAATAGACACATTAGCCAGCATGATAACTTCCTTGATCACTTACCTCAAACAGCCTCTCTTTATTTCTCATAAGCCTATCATTCTACGATTGTACTTTTAATAATCTGCAATATCCTGATAACTTGCTACTTGTTCACTGATTTTCTTCTTCCACTTGGACATAGAGTTCATAAAGGCAAGAGTCTTGTCTCTTACTTACTGCCCCATCCTCAGAGTCCTGAACAGAGTAGTGCATAGTAGGCTCTCAATAAATGTTTATTGAATGAATGAAATATAATTTAGGTGGTTTTCAATCACACACTTACTACAAACAATGCTACAATAGACATTATTATTACCTGTTGGTTTACACCCTTAATTGTTTTGTTTTAAAGATAAACTTTCTAAAGTGGGATTATTGGGCCAAAAGATAATACAGATTGCCCTTCAGACAGATGACGCTACCTTATAGTCCTGGTGTTCAATGAGTGTGCTAACCTATGGCACCTTCAACTTGAGACTTTAGGAGGAAAAAAAATAACCTTAAAACATTCTCCTTTCCCATGCTTCCACTTTCTAAGTAAGTATCTAATGGCGATTTAAATTATATGCAGAAAAGCACTCTTAGGCCCCAGGGTTCAACCTCTTCCCCAAGGTGGTGCATAGTCAACAGCAGAGCTAGGATCCTGACTGGGGCAGTTCGGCCCCAGCCTCTGCTTTTAACCACTGAGGTGTACTTTTTTTCTCCATATGTTCCTCAGGGCTTCCTGGGCACTGGGAAGTTTGAGGACTACTGCTCTACCCACTGACTGTGGTGAGGAGGCGGGTGAGAGGTGGGCGCAGGTGGGGAGGGGAGGTGGGAGGCACTCATTGGGGCTGGGGCTCTCTTGCCTCCACAGCTCATCTGAGGAGCAAAGCAGAGTCAACACTGATGCTTCCTTTCACGGTTTTCAGTTCTTACCTTCCTGCTCTGCTCTGCAAATCCTGATTCAGCCTTTGGAACTTTGTCCAGGTCAGTCTGGATTTAGGCAGACCTGTCCTGGTGGGATGGGTGGGTGCAGCTAAGTTGGGCCTCCCAAGAAATCCAAGTAGCCGCTTTCCTGCAGGGTCCAGGTGCTCCCTCAGAGGCCCCCAGCCTCCGCTGCCCCAGGTTCAAAATCGCTGCATCTTCTTAGCTGATTTCCCCAAACTGTCTACACCCTGCTCCTTCCCCCTGCTTCTCGGTTTCTCAAAACACTGGTTCTAATTTGATCATGCACAAGAATCACCCAAGGGGCTTAACAAAAATGCACATCTCAGACAACCTAGGAAATGTGAACTTTGATGGGATATAGTCAATATTAAGGAATTATTATTGAATTTTAGGAGTGATTGTATGTGTGTATGTGTGCGTGTGTGTGTGTGTGTGTGTGTGTGTGTGTAAGAATCTTTGTCTCTTAGAGGTACATCCTGAAATATTTAGAAAGAAATAACATGATGTATGAGATTTGCTTCCAAATAATCAGAGGGGATAGGGGAAGTGAGCGGGGTGTAGATGATACAAAATTCAACAGTCGCTGAAGCTGAGTGATGTGTACATGAGGGTTCTTATATTCTTTTGTTTTGTTTTGTTTTGTTTTGAGTTGGAGTCTGACTCTGTCACCCAGACTGGAGTGCAGTGGCTGATCCCGGCCACCACAGGCTCGACCTATTGGGTTCCGGCGATCCTTCCGCCTCAGCCTTCCGAGTAGCTGGAACTACAGGCGCGCGCTACCACGCCCGGCTAAATTTTTGATTTATTGTAGAGAAGAGGTCTCACCAAGTTGCCCAGACAGGTCTCAAACCCGCGGGCTCAGGCAATCCACTCACCTCAGCCTCCCCAAGCGAGGGATTACGGGTTGAGCCACCAAGCCCGGCCCAGTCCTTATATTCTTCTCTGTACTTTTGCAGATGCTTTTATTTTTCCATAACGAAAAGTTTTAAACAAGCACCCCCCTCATTCTGGGGATATTTTTTTTTTTTTGAGTCGGAGTCTCACTCTGTCGCTCAGACTGGAATGCAGTGGCCGCTGCCGACCCGCTGGGCTCTGGCGATCCTTCCACCTCAGCCTTCCGAGTAGCCGGAATTATAGGCATGTGCTACCACGCCCGGCTGATTTTTTGATTTATTGTAGAGATGAGGTTTCACCAAGTTTCCCAGGCGGGTCTCGAACCGGCAGGCTCAGGCAATTCACTCACCTCGTCTTCCAAAGCACGGGATTACAGACTGAGCCACCGGGCCCGGCCTGGGGATACTTTTTTTTTTTTTGGGTTGGAATCTCACTTTGTCACCCAGGCTGGAGTGCAATGGCATGCTCACACCTACCGCATCCTTGACTTGCTGGGCTTAGGTGATCCCTCTGCCTCAGCCTTCCAGGCGGCTGGAACTACAGGCACACATCACCATGCCCGGCTAATTTTTTG
>CAUYQG010114346.1:0-25874 GCA_963574415.1 Tarsius wallacei | reverse complement strand
GTGTGGCAGCACGTCCACATTTAGCCATGCTTGTGCAGTGCCTTACTCAGAAAGGTGCCAGTCACTTAGACTCAGTGTCACTTGTTCTTTTCTTGGTAGACTAAGGCTCACCAAGAACGCATTTGTGATGGACTTCAGACCATTGATGAGCGTGAAGCTGCAAGTGCCTGAGAAGGCTTACCTGATCCCAGGGTATCGTAGACCATCACCTGGACCTCACTCATCTTCAACATGATTTCAGTGGTCCATTCCTTCCAACATGAACACCTACAGATAAGAGAAGATGAGGACAGAAGAGTGGAAGGTACTTACTAATAAATGAGAAAATAGGACAAGCATGTTCTTTCCTGGTCCTTTCAGTCACCCCAGAAAATGTAAAGGAGGTGAGACAGGGATGCAAGTTACTGAATAATCTTCTGAGTTTTCAGAGATTTCCACTTTATGTTCATGAGTTCTCGGGAAGACAATTTTATCCTTTACATGGGGTGCATTGCAGTACCTCAGTTGTATAATCCGTATCTTCACAAACAGAAAGGGCTACACATTTCCAGCACAGATCAATATATTCATTATTTGAAGATATGTGTGATCAATGAAGGGTTGTTTGGGGACGGTTCCCGGGGTCACACCCCTCCACCCTCTCTTTAGACTTGGAGGTAGAGGATAGAAGAGAAAATGAGAAGAAGCTTGTTTCTAATGGTCCTGCCAACCATTTAGCTTAAAACAGCAGGCGAGGGGGTACTCAGAAAAGAAAGGATGCAGTTCCGAAGGCAATGGAGTGGATATTCCCTAGCACTTACAAATGAATTACTGTAGAGGGTTCTTCCTGTGGACTTCCCCAGGATAGCATGGAAAGCCACTTGAACCACTAGTAGCAGTATATTTTGGTAAAAAGGATTGTGATTGAACACTAGGGGTGAAGTTAAGCCTCCAAGGGGCTTGTTTCTGGTACTCACATCTTGGTAGGTAGGTAGGTCCTAAGCGAGAGAACGTATTTGTAAAGTTTTTAGTTAGATTCATAGACGAGGCTATAACCATCCCTTATCTTTTTACGCCAGTTTCCTGTTTATAATGTATTATCATATTTGCTGTTTTACTTATTGTCTTTAAAGTGAAAACAGATAATAATAGATTACAGCTATCAATGAATGCAGTCTCCTTATTGTAATGCACAGTACATACATGTGTATAGCAAGGAGTGCATGAGATAGTCCTTGTAAAGGCACGCACTGCAATGTCTGATAGAGTGGCAAACATTAGACAAAAGCTTCATAATATTCCTGTTATTTCTCCAAATCTCCTTTCTTCCATTTCTCTCACCTTGTCTTTCTAATGTTATTTTTTCTTCCTTTCCTCTCTCCTTCTCTTGCCCCATCTCCCTTCCCATCTTCTCTCTTCTCTTTCTTCTTCTCTATCCTCTCTTTTCCTCTCTGCTTTCTTTCCCTTCTCCTCTCTTAATGACAATTTTATTTTAGTTTATTTCCTCTATTTGTATATTTTACTTGATCATTATTTGTATTAACCAAATGTAGATGCAAGTGTAAATTTATTTTCCTCCACAGCTTTCAGAAATGCCTTGCTACTAGTTACAGTGAGTTGATGAATGCTATTGGACATTCTCTGTTAATGGTGTGGCCTCTGTGTTAGATGCATGCCAGTGGTGACTCCGCTCCCCTCTCCTCCCCCTTCTCTTCCCTCTTGCCCTCTCCTTTTCATTCCTCTTTCTTTCTCATTTCCAACCTCTCCCGTTTATTCTCCTCTCACATTCTTTCTCCCTCCCTTCTTTTTTCATGATGAGTAAAATAATCTCAGTGTTCCAAGTTAATTTGCATTAAACTATCGTCTTTGTCATTATTTAAACATATGTGTGTAGTGCTTGATTATCTTGAATGTAAGACAAGCAAAGCTAAAAGGAGTGAAGAAGTCCCTTGGCTCACCTCCCTGTATTGCCTCAACATTGCACACTTCGTGTCTATAGCTGATGGCCTCTGCTGCTACACAATATTCTCACACTTAAGGAAATATATACTACTGAACCTACATTAGGCCTGCTTTGGGGCTCTTTTCAGGGCTTGTCTGCTTCTCACCTAGCCTTGTAAAGTATCTTCCTGAAGCATTCAGATCTAGAGAACGTCAAGTACTACAAAACTCCAAAATTTTAGTTCCACTCCACCCCACTCCATTCACAAATTTCTGGATGAACTTCTTGATAGCGAAAAAAGTTAATAACAATAATTGACCCTTCAGTTTTAAATGGTACTTCAATTTGAAATGGTTTGATTTTAATTTCAAAAATTAGTTACAGTTTCAACAAAGTTTAGTTTTCATATTATGATGACTTTATTGCTTTTTGTGGATTTTCACTTTTCACACATAACTTTCTGAGTGTTTTTTCATATAATCACAATCAGCTTGTTTGGTCTTTCTAGGTTAGCACTGCTTGTAGGCATTAACTCGAGGCATCAAGATAACATAACATTGGTTTTCAGAGAGTGGGGCCACTGTGCTTCCAGTAATGAAGTTGAGCCTTGGCCATTAACCTACACACAGTACAGAACTGGAGAACTTTAATCCCTATTCATGGATGTCATCATAGTTGGTAAGTAGCAAAGGGACACTTCTGTTCTGAGAAGGATTCTCTCACATTATGGATTTGGAAGGTTGGATACAATTGGAAGGAAATTATTTCTGACTTTTTCTGAAAAATGAACTTTGACATTAAAACTCATGGATACAGAACTTCAACATGTAGCCCTTATGTTAAAATAATCAGATCATGCCTCCGGGTATCACCTCATTGCAAGATCTAATCAAATCAAACCTTATTACCCAACCCAGCCCCCAACTGGGGAGACAGGTTTGGGCATTTCTTCTGTCTTCTTGCCAGTTGACTTGTAACAAAGCTTTCCTTTCTTGCAAAGCCAATGCCATGGCATGGGCTTCTATGAACAGCGAGCTCATTGGTTGCTCAGTAAGACTATTCCCAATGCTTCTTATGAATGACCTCACTTGAGTTTTTTCTAGATACTGGATAAGGCCTGTATGTGAGACTTGATTCAAAATTTTCCAGGTAGAAAGATGATGGTTTGCTGTAACAGGAGCAGCATTGCTGCCTGTTGGTACCATTGGAACTTGGTGACCCCAGAAAACCGAGAAATTTGGAACATACACAGGGGCAATATAATAGTGGTGTTCAATCTTCACTAATAATAGCAACATGTGCAAGGTAAATATCTTAAAAACCAGGGCTGCTTTCATGTTTTAATTTCTAAATTGGAATTGTTGCGGCATGAAGAATTAGCCTGATAGCTACAGTGATGAACATTGTGATAAACTGCTTAGTGATGCATTTACTATATTTTAGGTTACTCAAGTATTTTACACTTTACTTCTTTCAAATCTCACAGTAAACCTGTGTTATAAAATAAATCATCTTTTTATATGATAGAAGTGTTATCTGGATCAAATGAAGTGATCTTCAAATGTATATTATGTACTCCAAGTAAACATTGAGTAGCTGTTATTGTCTTTATTGCTACTACATTTGTAAATAAAATTGTGCAAATGTCATAATTCATATACAGAGGGAAATCACTGGTGACTGCAGAAAGGGACAAGTTATCACAGAAAATGAATGGAATAAGTTGTTCTTTTTAATGAAGTGAATGTGTCTTAATTTTTCTCAGTAAATAGATTGCTGTTTCACCAAATTGGAAGAACTTAGGCAAATGCATTTAATATTCAAATGTATTCATTTATTTTATACTCCATTCTTAACTACTGTTAACTGCCTAACCCCTTAAAGTGAAAATACTTATTAAAACTAAGGCTTGCTATATCCACTTAAAAAAATGAAATAGGTTTGTATATCTGAAAAGTTTATTTATTTTAGGAATTTTTAATTTTTGTCCCAAATATATTCTTACTGTTTTTGTATTTGCTGTATTATTACCACTGAAAAACAGAACATAGTTTTATGTTTTTGTCTTTCCTTCTTGTCTCATTTCCTAAGCTACCAACCAACTCTCTTTAATTTTTAAATGATTCCATAAAGATAACAACCTCCCCCTGTATAGTGAATTGCAGCATTCAACAAATCCATATCTTACATCCTTAGAGTTGTTAAGTCACCTAGAGGTACTTCTGTTTGTAGATCTTGCCCAACTCATCACAAGTTTGCGCAAACTGTCAGCTCATCAGAGATTGTGCAGTCAGTCATCTGCTGAATTTAATGTCACATCAGCTGCCAGTATTTTTTGTGAGGAAACTCTTTGATTTTGTAAGCCATAACTATCAGTGTTGATTATTGTAACTGCTAAGAATACTATTTAGGATCTTGTGTAGCAGGTTATCCACATTTTTGATATTTTGTATTACTATTTATAATGTCTTTGATTTGTATTAGGAAGCAAACATTAGAAGCATCGTATCAGAATTATTTTAAAATAATACAAAATGTGTTAGTTATGGTCAATCAATGAATCTGAGAGAAATGAATAACATGGTACTTGCTCTTTATAATCTGGCTAAATTCCCCAGTTACATAATCTGTAAATTTCTTATGTATGTGTTTTTTAGGAACATTATCTTATTAACTGCATAGATGTCCACAAATAAATGTATATATTTAGAAAATTTTAATTTTTCTCTCTGTTTTGTTGAAATATTTCCCTAATCTTGGCTCAATGATACTGCTGGATGTTTTGGGATGGTTCATATATTTTTTAACCTGCCCTTTTTTTCTTTCCAGCTTGAAATATCTATTGTTTGTCAGATTTTACATATTTCTGAATGGGGAATAATAGAGGCTGTATTTTTAGAATTGCTTCTAGTAAATACAACCTCATTCTGCATCATCATTGGTGATTTGTAATTCTCCAAATGGACTGGTAGAGCTTTGCTGCCAGCCCAATCAAGATTTTCCAATCCTCAACTGTAGAACCAAGGAATTATCACTAATAGAGATTGGAAACAAAATATACATGCTCACAGTTCAATAGGCTGTGAATAGGACATTAACATGTCTTCATTTATTTTAGATATGGAATGTTGCATAGTCATACTATAATTACTTAACATCTCTGTTGCTTTGTAGGTTCCAAAGTATCTACAAATGCTGTCTCTTCAATCCTTGCAACAAACCTGTGGCAGTGAGTCAATAAAACATTATTGCCATATGTTTGTTGTGAGGATCAAGGGGGACAATCCACCTCAAGGACTCCTGGACATCGCATACCATGTAAATCACCACTTACAACAAGTAACTCCTGCTCCTCCATCACGTCTTTGTAACAATACTAGTGATAGTAGTAATACAAAATGGATTGCTACTACTTTGGTAAAACTCAGAGCGTGCTTAATAATCACCTTTAGGTCAGAGATCCGAGGACACGTAGCAGCAACCTTTTTTGTTTCTGAGATTCATGTAGATGTGGCTGTGATGTTAACACTGCATGTCAGTCTTCACTCGATGTTGTGCAAGTAGTGAATCATCAGCAACATCACAACTTAGTTTCTAGTTGGTACGATAGGACTTGTTAGCCACCTTGACCCTTGACAGTCCAGAGATTAATGCACTAAACATGGGCAACAGAAGAGTGGGTGTTCATCTTCTCTAATAATAAGAAGTTTTCAAAGACTAGAATGTTGTGTGTTGGTAAGTAATTTCTGAAGAGAACATTTCTGTATCGTTAATGAAATTGAGTTGAAGGGTGTACAAATAAACATGGTATAATAAAAACATTTATATATCTTTTAGTAAACATGGTGATAATAAAAACATTAACATATCCTTTTAACATGTTTTCACTCACAGAAGTATTTTTCATATGTTACTTCATTCAAACAGAAAACAGTCCTGTTTCAAACTGCCTCATTTTATATGACAAAGGCCTATGAGGATTTAATAAAAGAAAACAACCCCCAAAGTCTGTCTTAAGCCCCCTGCCTGATAAGCTCTTGCTTGTTCCTATATATAAGTCCCTAATCAGCTAGTCCAGCTTCTCTGTTCTTTTGGAAAACCATGCTACCTTTCCATAGATGTTTAGGAAGCATATGATGGAGTTCAATGTAGCAAACATATGCATTATTTTCTGTTATAATTATCTTCTTATTTTCGTCATCAAAAATCAGTACTGACTGATTTGAGTGTGGACACGATGCATGCTGATTTTTGTAGGGAACTTTTGCCCCCACTTCCATGCTTCTTCATTACTTTTCAGTTAGTGATATTTGGATGAGAAAACTTAGAGGGTTTCTGAAATAGATGTTTTAAAAAACTTGCCACATATTCACACCATTAAATCTTTAAATCCTAATACCAAAATGACCTTCCTTTTAGGCTGTGTTTCTTTTAGCAATCCTTAGCTCTTGTCTGCAAGACTTTATTTTATTTAGACTGAGCTCTAGAGGCATGACTTTGAGGGAGTTTGAGTCCTGCTCAATAGATTTGTTATGGGATCTTCCTGAAGTTCTATTAGAGAACATTGGGTATCAGAAAATGAGAAGTTTAGCTCATATTAAGAATTCCTGAATGAATTTACTTCCTCGCAGTTAAGTAAGTAGGTTGAAGATGAGATTCTTGTCATATTTAAATAAGATTTAGTAGGTATTATTGTTGTGATACCATGGCTACATGTTTACTTCTGTGTTTTTTCAGTTTTCAAATGTACATTCTACACACTTCCTCAATTCTCATGGCAAATCAAAGCCTTGGAATTATCAAGTTTTTCTTTTGTACAAATGTGTTGTAGGTATAAAATGTGTAACTCCATTTGAAAGTATGAACTACATACCTGCCAGGTATGTAACCATTCAGCAAATTTTCCTTTTTATTATTATCAGTACTAATACTAGTAGTGCTAGTACTATAACTAATGCTATCCGTCTTAATAACACTAATGTTATATTGGTACTAAGAAGAGTTTCATCAGTGATCGTACGATGATTGTATGATGTCGGGTGGTTTTGTTCATATATATAGGGAAATATAGTCTGCATTATTATTATTCAGTCAACATTTTTCTGTAGCACTTTATGGCTTATGGCTGTCTATGCCAATAAAGATAATTTAATAATGGTGCAAGCATTGAAGCCACAGAAAGCACAAGTGGGGGAAATCAGTGGCTGTAGATGACAGTCTTTCTTGATTTTGTTCATCTGAGATTTCAAATTATAAAATGGGATTTTATCATCTTACTTAGTTATTTAATTCAGTATAATTGTTTCATAGAAATGGTGAGTGCAGACATCCTTGCCTCTATTTTTTAAAACATTTAAAAATCATCCAGTACCAGGGGGAGTGAGGGCCAGTTAGAAGCCTCCACTTCACCTGTATGCAGTCTACTTATGCAGTTAATCCTCACTTGTACTCCCCATCTCAATAATAAAATAAAATTGAAAAATAAAATAAAATTAGATTAAAATTGCTAAAAAGAAAATTTATAGTTGTATATATTTATTGGATAAAAGTGTTGTTATGGTTGCAAGTACAATGTGGAAGGATTAAATTAAGCTAAATTGATTTAACTAAAGGCTGGGCGCAGTAGCTCATGCCTATAATCCCAGCACTTTGGGAGGCCGAAGTGAGAGAATTGCCTGAGCCCGCATCTGAGCAACTTGGCAAGACCTCATCTCTAAAAAAAAAAAAATTTACTGGCTAATTCTGGGACTGGGAGATTTAGCTAGCTTAGGACTTCAGGTGGCAAATAAATCTCACCTCTGTAAGTGCTTTCATTGTTTTTCAGATGATCCTAATTTTATTGTTTTACATAAATATTTGTGAATTCCTTTTTATGCATTTAGTTCTTTGTCTAATTTTCAAAATGTGCATATATTTCAATTTAATATTATGGGTACACAGTCCTAAATTCTGGTACGTGAATAGGATTGTTTAAAATCAAGGCACAGAATAGTTCTGCCACCACAAATAGCTTCCAGATGTTGGCCCTCACAACTTGTTTAGACCTATAAGAGTCCTGGAGAATGGGCAGATTTCTTCTCTGTTTTGCATCATCTATTAAACTTGCTTTGGTGAAGAAAGGAGGTGAGTCTTTGCTACATTGTGTCAAGCTTTAAAAGGGGTGATAGGGGAAGTGTCACATGGGTATTGCTATTGTCAGGTGGGATTGAGAGAGAGGTTCCAGTCATGGCCAGGAGAACTGGTTCAAGGTCACGTATGTCATCACATTCTGTCTTACAACATCCCCTTGGGTTCAGAGAAAATCAGCACAGGAGCCCTATAGTGGAAATCAACAGATATGAGTTAAAAGTTTAGTTTCCTCTCATGGAATGAAGGAGGAAACTAAAAATTTTCCCTCCCAATCTCTGATATATTTCTGATGCTCTTATGAAATTCTGGGCGTCTTGTCACACTTCTTCCATGGATTTGAACAGAAGGAATGTATGGCGAATAGGATGCGTTTGGTGTACTTGAGGTTTCCTTTAACTTCAAAGAGCATCAAACTATTTGACATTAATAAAGGAAAGGAAACAGGACCAAGATAATTCACTCCTGCTCCTGGCAGTCAGCCAGGTACAAATAGAGCAGGTGAGAGGATCTTCACTAAAGGAGGGATAGCAACTAGAGGTCAGTGAAGTGGATATCCCCTAGGACTCACAAAAACACAAATCAGGATTTGGGCATCCAGCTGTGCTGAGGAGAGTGATAAAAGCTACAGGGAGTTATGACAGGAATCAGGCGACACCTCCACATTTAGATATGCTGTGTGTAGCGCCTTGTACTCAAAATGATGTCAGTCACATCGACTGTGTATTGCTGGTTATCTCCTGGGTAGAGTAGGACTCTCCAAGAACACGTTTTGTGGTGACCTTTGGAGCAGTGATGGGGTGGAGATGCAGGTGCCTTGAGCTGCCTTCCCTGATCCCAGGAGATCCGAGGTGGCCACCTGGAACAAAGGCATCCTCAAGATGATTTCAGTGGTCCATTCCTAATAACAGGAACACATACAGGTTAGAGAAGATAAAGATAGAGGAGATAAAGAACTCCCTAATAGAGGAAGAGAAAATGGGAACGTATTGTTTTCTACTGGTCCTGCCAATCATCCCGGTGCACGTAGAGCAGGTGAGAGAATCCTCACTGAGGAAGAGCAGTGGAGTGGGTATTCTCTAGAACTTATGAATAAATAAGATCAGGGTTCAGCCATCATGGTCTAATGCGGGAAGTAATGAAAGCTGAAGAGCATTACAAAGCAAAACAGGGCAGCAGCCCCATATTCACATGCTGTGTGCAGTACCCTACCAGAAAGATATCCTTTTTTTTTTTTTTGAGTCGAAGTCAAAAAAAGTGACAGCCCAGGCTGGAGTGCAGTGGCATGCTCACGGCCACTCCAGCATCGACCTGCCGGGCTCTGGCGATCCTTCCACCTCGGCTTTCCAAGTAGCCAGAACTACAGTCGCGTGCTACCATGCCCAGCTAATTTTTTCAATTATTGTAGAGACAGAGCCTCACCATGTTTCCCAGGCTGGTCTTGAACCCATGAGCTCAGGCAATCCTCTCGCCTCGGCCTCCCAAAATGCTGGGATTACAGGCGTAAGCCACCGCGCCTGGCCCAGAAAGATATCTTAAAACTACATGTGACTGTTTCCTTCCCGGCTGGAGTAAGATTCATCAAGTACAAGATGGGGGTGGACATTGGACAGGTGATGTGGTGAATCAGCAGGTCACTTGATCTGTCTTATCAAATCTCAGGAGACACTAGGTGCCCAACTGCGCCCCAGTAATATTCTAAAATGATGAACACAACAGGTTAGAAAAGATAGAGATAGAGGATGCAAAGATACTTCCTGATTGAGAAAATGAGAAGAAGCTTGTTTTCTACTGGTTCTGCCAATCATTTAGATAAACATAGAGCAGGTGAGGGAGTACACAGGGAGGGAAGGATGCGAACTGGAAGGCAATGGAGTGGGTATTCCCTATAATGAATAAATAAGTTCAAGGTTCAAGTCTCATGCTGTGCTGAATGAAATGATGAAAACTGCACGTGTTACTACGGCGAGTTGGGCAACATGTCCACATTCAGCCATGCTTGTACAGTGCCTTACTCAGAAAGGTGCTAGTCATTTAGACTCAGTGTCATTTCTTCTTTTCTTGGTAGACGAAGACTCACCAACAGCACGTTATTAGTGATGGACATCAAACCAGCGATTGGTGTGAAGCTGCCGATGTCTAAGAAGCCTTCCTGATCCTGTGGTAATGTAGGCAGTCACTTGGACCTCCCTCATCCTCAAGATGATTTCAGTGGTCCATCCCTAACAACATGAACACTGACAGGTAAGATAATTTAAAGATAGAGGAGACAAAGATATGTCCTAGTCGGTGAGAAAGTGGGAACAAGCCTGTTTCCTTCTGGTCCTGCCAATCACTCTAGTAAAAATAGAGCAGATTCTCAGTGAGGGAAGGATGCAAGTTGGAGGCCAGTGGAGTGGGTATTCTCTATGACTTAAGAATAAATAAGATCAGGGCTCAGGCATCGTGCTCTACTGGGAGGGTGTGATGAAAGCTATAGGGAGTTCCAGTGAGCAATGGGACAGCAGTTCTACATTCAGACATACCGTTTGCAGTACCCTACCCAGCAAGGTGTCAGTCATTTATACTGCATGTGTCTAGTTTCTCTCTGGGTAGAGTAAGGCAGACCAGAAACAAATTTGTGGTGGCCTTTGGGCTGGCAATGGGGGTGAAGCTACATACACCTCGAGCTGCCTTGTCTAATCTTAGGAAAATACTAGGTGACCCTCTGAACCTCAGTCAATCTCAAGATAATTTCAGTGGTCCATTCCTAACAACGTGAACACCTACAGATTAGACAAGATAATGACAGAAGAAATAAAGATTTTTGGCAATAGGGGAGAAAATTGGAACAAGCTGGTTCTCTGCTGGTCTTGCCAATCACACAGGTGTACATAGAGCAGGTGAGAGGGTCCTAACTGAAGATGGAATGCAAGATCAATAAGTAAGTTCAGTGTTTAGGCCTCATGGTGTGCTTGGGGAAGAAACTGCAGCTGCAGGCACCTTGAGCTGCCTTTCCTGATGTTAGGAAATACTAGGTAGCCACCTGGACCTCAGTCCCTTCCATCACCACAAGGGCCCCTCATATTACCCTTTTCTAGCTACATGCAATTCTCTCCTACGCCCACCCTCGACACAGCCCCTTAGAAATCATCCAGCCATTCATCAGTTCTTTCTTTTTGTAATGTTGTCATTTCAAAAAAGTCATATAAATGGAATCACGTAAGTATACAAGTTGGCGTATTTTAATTTGCCATAATTGTCAGGAGATCCAACCAGCTCATTGTATGGTGGACAATGGACATGAACAGTCCGTTCTTTTTAATTCCTGAATAGTATTTGAAGGGCTGCATCATGTACCACAGATGTTTTGTTTCTTTTTAAACCATTTGCTCATTGAAAGGCATCTGGGCTGCTTCCATTGCTTGACTGTTACACAAATGAAGCTGCTACCACACATTCTCATACAGGATTTTGCGTGAACATACGTTTTAGTTCTCCAGGATAAATGCCCAGGAGAGAAATTGTTGGGTTGAGTGGTAGTTGCATGTTTAGTTTTTTTATTAATAGACTAATTGGAACCGTTTTAATTTTTGAGAAAGTTGAGTAGAGATAGTATAGTTTCCATAGAGAATGTTTCCTCTATCATTAACACCTTGAGTTAGTGTGCTACTGTTGTAACAGTGAATGAGTGAATATCAATATTGATCTTCTATTATTATTATTATTATTATTATTATTATTTTGAGGAGGAGTCTCACTCTGTTGTCCAGGCTGGAGTGCAGTACCATGCTCATGGCCACCACAGCCTTAACCTGATGGGCTTAGCTGATTCTTCCGCCTCAACCTTCCAAGTAGCTGGAAGCACAGTCATGCACCACCACGCCCAGCTAATTTTTTTATTTATTGTAGAGATAAAGTCTCACCAAGTTGCCCAGGCTGGTCTTGAGCCCCTGGGCTTAGGCAATCCTCTTTCTCCTGCCTCCCAAGGTGCTGGGATTACAGGTGTGAGCCACCACAACTGGCTTACAGTATTTTTTAATGAAAGTCCATTGTTCACTCCTTGTGCTGCATAATTCTATGGGTTTTGATAAATGCATACTATTGTGTATCCACCGTTACACTATCACATAATCTTGTCACCACCTGAAAAATCCTATGTGCTTCACTTACTCATCCCTCTCTTGCTGCCCCCAAAACTCTGACAACCACTTTTTTTTACTCTTTTTCTAGTTTGCCATTTCTATGATGTCATACATTTGGAATCACACAGTGTGTAGCCTCTCAGACTTGCTCCTTCACTTAGGTTCCTCCATGTCTTTTTATGACTCAGTAGCTCATTTATTTTTATGGAAAAATACTACAGTTTGTTAATTCATTCATTTATTGAGGATTTCTTGTTCCAGTTTTTGACAATTATGAATAAAGACATTTCAACTTAAGGAAAAGGCTTACTGGCAAGGAGAGATGGAGTCCAAGCAAAACTCTAGTCTCCTACCGGTTCATTTGGCTCGAGAAACAGAGGAAATGAGGATTGCGGGCAACAAGTCACTGTTGGGAGGATGATGGCTTTTGAGAACAGCTGAAAGGCATACGAGTGCATTCTGTGTTAATTCAATTGCATGAATCAGTGTATTTACTGAGCCACCACTTATATAAGCCCACGCCCAGAAACCTTGTGTAAAGCAGCTGACTCCAAGCTTGTGCCTCATCCTTCAGGATGGGGAGGCCCTTCAAGGCTGGCTTCCCCGCGGTCCTGAATTGTGCTGGGCTCATGGAGGACTAGGGAGGCTGTGGCAGACAGCGGCTTTAAATCACCTTTAAAAAAATGTTTTTGGAGACTTCTGGTTTCTAGTCTGACGTATAAGGAGTCTAAAAATCATCAATAACATCCCTACAGCAAGAAAATGCTGAGCAAACTAGAAATCAATTACTCATTTCAGATATATCAGAGAACTGAGGACACAAGGCAAAACATTCCCCGAAAAATTGAAGAGACTGACAGGTGGACACAGGGCATCACAGCTTATGGAGCAGATATCCAGAAGCAGGAACCACTTTTAAAGCCAGTAATGGGGTAGAGGGAACGTTTTTACTTTTGCACATTCAGGATGATATTGGCTGTGGGTTTGTCATAGACAGCTCTTATTATTTTAAGGTATGTTCCTTCAATGCCCAGTTTTCTTAGGGTTTTTATCATGAAGGAATGTTGGATTTTATTAAATTTGTTTGTGTCTGTTGAGATGATCATGGGTTTTCTATTTTGTTGTTGTTTTTTTTGTGTGTTGGAGTCTCACTCTGTCGCCCAGACTGGAGTGCAGTGACCGCTCCCGGCCACGGCAGCCTCGACCTGCTGGGCTCCAGCGATCCTTCCGCCTCCGCCTTCCAAGGAGCTGGAACTACAGGCACATGCTACCATGCCCAGCTAATTTTTGATTTATTGTAGAGGTGAGGTCTCGCCAGGTTGCCCAGGCGGGTCGCGAACCCACAGGCTCAGGCAATTCACTTACCTCGGCCTCCCAAAGCGCGGGATTACAGGCTGAGCTACCGAGCACGGCTAGGGGGGAGGTTGTTTTTAATTTTGCTTATATGGTGAATCATGTTTATTGATTTGCATATGTTGAACCATTCTTGCATCCCAGGAAAAATCCCACTTGATCATTGTGAATTATCTTTTTAATTTGCAGCCGGATGTGAATTCTAGAATATTTTTGAGGATCTTTCCATCTTTGTTCATCTGGAATATTGGTCTCTAGTTTTC
Organism: Tarsius wallacei; assembly: GCA_963574415.1. NCBI lineage: Eukaryota > Metazoa > Chordata > Mammalia > Primates > Tarsiidae > Tarsius > Tarsius wallacei. Next base: position 12,087 of record CAUYQG010114346.1, on the reverse strand, counting down.
CTTTTTTTGTTCTTGTGTCTTTGCCAGATTTTAGTCTCAGGGTAATGTTGACTTTATAGAGTAAGTTAGGGAGGAAATCCTCCTTCTTGATGGTTTAGAATAATGTCAGTAGGATTGGTGCCAACTCTTCCTTGTACATCTGGTAGAATTTGGCTGTGAATCCATCTGGCCCAGGGATTTTTTTGGTTGGTAGATATTTTTTATTACTACTGATTCAATTTGGTGGGTGTTTGTTGGTTAGTTCAGTGTGTCAATTTATTCCTGTTTCAGTCTTGGAATGGTGTGTGTTTCCAGGAATTTATCCATTTCCTCCAGACTTTCTAGTTTATGTGCATAGAGAATTTGAATCTGTCTGAGGGTCTTTTGTATTTCTGTGACTTTGGCTGTAAAGTCACTTTTGTCATTTCTAATTGCGCTTATTTGGATTTTCTTTTTTCTCTGTTAACTTAACTGGCTATCTATCGATCTTGTTTATTCTTCAAAGAACAAAATTTTCACTTTGTTGATTCATTTTATGGTTTATTTGGTCAAAATTTCATTTAGTTCTGCTCTAATTTTAATTATTTCTTTTATTCTGCCAGCTTTGTGTTTAGTTTGTTCTTGTTTTTCTGATTCCTTTCGGTACGGTGTTAGGTTGCTTATTTGAGATTTTTCTATATTTACAGTGTGTGCATTTAGTGTTATACACTTTCTTCTTAACACTTATTTTGCAGCATCCAAAACGTTTGGTATGTTGTGTCTCTATTTTCATTTGTTTCAAATATATATTTTTTAATTTCTGTCTTGATTTTGTTGTTTACCCAACATCATTCAGCAGCATATTGTTTAGCTTCCATACATTTGTATGGTTTTGAGAGTTCCTCTTGGTATTGACTTTTTAAAAAATTCCACTGTGTTCTACAAACATGCTTGGCATGATTTCAATTTTTAAAAATTTATTGAAACTTGCTTTATGAGCAAACATTTGGTCAAACTTAGAATGTGTTGCATGTACAAATGAGAAGAGTGCATATTCTATGGATTTTGGATGGAGTATTCTGTAGATTTATTAGGTATGATTGGCGAAGTGTCAAATTTAAGTCAAGAATTTCTGTTAGGTTAGCAGGCTCAGCTGCTGCCACGGGTATGCAAAAAGTTTCACAAAGAGTGGGTCAGAAAGATTTTATTTAGTAAGCAGATCAGACCGTGAGCATGCCACTGCACTCCAGCCTGGGCAACAAGAGTGAGACTCCAACTCAAAAAAATAAATAAATAAGTAGATCAGAGAAAAAAGGTGGATCCATCTCCCCAAGACTGGAGAGGGGGCCAGATTCTTAAGGTATGTTTGGCAGCAAATGCTCGAGGTTCAGAGCTTTTACAGTTTCTCTTCTAGTGGGGGCAGGTCATCATGGTCATGTCAGTCATGAAGGGCTGATCGCAATAGATTAGGCCAACTTGGCCCTTTATGGAAGGAAGAGGGTATTAGTACAAATTAGCACAGTGCATGCTTGAAGAGTTACAAGACAATTATCAATAACTACCTCCGGAAAACCAGTTTTGTTTTTTGTTTAATAATTATAAGGTGGGTTAAAGTAAGCAGCTGAAAAAGCATGACAAAACGACGCAATGTTAAAAAGTGACTGCCACTCTGACTAAAGTTACTCCATTTGGGCTTTTCACTTTTTCATTCCCTCCCCCTGTTGTTTTAAAATATTCTTATTTATGGCTAGGGAATAGGGATGAAGGTCAGTCTTCTGTGGCTGCTTCTTGCTGGAATGGGTTATAGAGATGTGCCTACCCGCATAAAGTAAGAGGAAGGAATGATGGGACAGGAGCCAAGGGGGTTACTAGAGTATTTTTAGTATCTACACTGTGTAGAAGCATATGTTATTAGAATTAATAAGATTATAATAAGAGCCATGATAGCCTTTGTGATGACATTCTAAATCTTTGATATCTGGTAACATATATTAATAAATAGCTACCCCAATGAACTTGGCACCCACTATAGGAATACAAGTAGCTTTCAGCATTGCTCTAGTGAACTCCTTAGTTCATTTGCGGATGTCACCACAGTCCCTTCAGGTTTTGTGATGGGAATTCATAGACAGTTATGAGGTGGTTCCAAGAAGGGCATGACTCCGGAGATTCAGGACCATTTTTTATATAAACAGAAACTGTAAATGTTGGAAAGTTGAAAAAAATGTATCTGAACAAAAGAAAAAAACATGATAAATATTAAGATATGACTTTAACAAGGAAATGTAGTTACTTTGAGAAAGTTTAAAGAAAAAATTTGATAACATCAGCTTGGAGACATGTAGCTAGAAATGACTTTAGGATACAGTTTAAATTGTAGAAAATAATAATGTACAAGATAATTTCAAACAAGTGTACTATATTTTTGAAATATAAATCTTCATATTTAGTTCTCCATTTTTATTAAAGGTGGGACCAATTTATTAATCAAATACGTTTTAAACATATTTGCATGAAGTGTAGCAAGAATAATTATTTGCCATATGGACCTTTTTGAATTAGCTTTGTTGGAACTCCTTTCATAAAGAATTTTAGATTAGATTCTCCAGGAGCCTTTGAGTTAGCCAAGCATTTGTGGTATAGACCTGTATGGATCAGGCCAGCCTTTTCAAGGGCTTTTTTGAATTGAGTTTTTAGAGTTCTTAATCTTAATTCCTTAAAGTAGTTTGTTTTGAAACAATATTCTGAAGTCTTGGTAAAACAGCCAGTATTTCCTATCATATTTTGTTACAAAAGAAAACAGATTCTTATTTAACGTATGCAAATAACCATACTGTTATACATTAATAGCTTTCAAATTCTGGAGAAATTAGAGAGAAAGATATATGCCTCAAATTTAGCTTAGAAGAACATACTTTAATTATCTTTGAAAGACTGTAAATAGCTCCAAGAAAAAAGGTTTTTCTTTTGACTCTGAAAATCATAAGAAAATAATTAGCAATACTTTAAACAAAAGGTCATCCTGTCATCAATCCTATGTGGGATTAGTAATCCTTATGACTGGAAGCAGATTTTTTTTCCCCCAGAATAGTGTTTTACTCTGGAAGTTATAGGAGAGGTATGTGTGCTTTGAGAAAGGGTTTATACAATCTTGAAATTATCAAGATTGTAACAGAATGTACATGTGCACACATACACATACACAATGATATGGCATATGTATAGAGTCAGGTCAACATCAATATTTTAAATATTTTGATAACTACAGCTTTACATATTATTTCTACTCACTTTACAAAAAGGATGTATATGAAGCAATCTTGACTCAATATACCTAATATTGAGTCAAATAAATATTTAATATTTTAATGATGCATTTTAATAGTGCAGTGGTTTTATAATATATTTTATTTTAAAGTGTATTGGTTGTGGAAGCAGATTTTTAAATTATTAGCAATTCAGCACGGAAAAGCATTTGTCAGAGTCCTATAGCTGATTATAAACTGCTGTGGGTGACTTGAGACCTGTGTAGGCACAGTTTGAAAGAGACCGCAGATACCATTTTAGATTTTTCAATAGATGTTGTTTACAAAACAATTTACCTGGTCTGCAGGTACCACCTGAGCCATTATGGAGGCAGTTCAGAGGGAGGGTATGGGGTTCCTGAAGCTGCTTTTTGTTTCCTACCCCACCCTAGAGAGACTGAATTGAGAACCTGAAACTTTACATGTTGGAAAGTCTGTTAAGTATTAAAGGTATCAGAAGCATGTTACAACACAGGATTACAAGCCATTGTAAACGTTATTCATTTAGCCAAAATGATTAGTCCAAAGATCTTGAGAAATAAAAACCTCGCTCTTTGATAGAGGAGATTTTTAATTTAGCGACTTGTGTTTTAGTCTGAGTAGTATTTTGGCCTAATGTTAGCGTAATTGATGTTAATGGCTAATTCACAGAAATAACTAAAGTTTTTGCAAACTTGATTGTTCATAGAGTTTTTTTCACATTTTTTTAACAATCTTTACACATACCATTTTACAACAGACTTGAACCCTTTATTTTCGTCCTATTTTTTCTTTCTTTTAAAATAACCAGTCATTTTATTATAGGGCAAAAATTTTACCATAAAGATCCTTTCCTACATAGAATTATTCTCTCTTATATCCTTTCTTACTAAAAAATACACTTTTATATCAACAATTTTCTTTACATCTCTCCTTTGTTTTCTGGTTCTTTTCTTTTTACCTTTTTATAGATAACTTTTTACGTCTATAATTTGAATTAACCTTTTAATAACTTTTGATTAAGACAATACTATATATTCCAACATGGATGGCCAGGACCAACCAGCTAGCACCTGTGTTATTTTAAAAATTGGTTTTGGTTCCAGCACCCTAATATTCACCTGGGGGTTATTGGGGTGATTGTACTAAGCTCCCTCAGTGGCCACCATATTCTGAGGCAGGTGTTTCCCCTTCCCTCCAGAAAAGGGCACATCCACTCTCCAATGGCCCTCTGGCATGCACAGTGGACAAGATCCTGAAAGTCTAGGCCTCTTTGAGGCAACTATGTGTCAGGTGGCCCTGCAGATTGTACTCGTAGCAACGGACATCATTCCCTTTAGCAAGTTTGTCTTTACCAGGTTTCTGTTGGGCAACTGGAGTTTTGTCGCTAATGGTGACTGCCCATTGGGATGCCTGTTTTTGACCCCCTAGTCCTTCTACCCTCCATGTTGTAACCTTTTTGCTTCTTTTAATATCTTGACTGTTAAAAAAAAATCTTAAGCGTTTTCCTCAATTGGAAGCTTGGTACCTGTAACTCTAAGTCTAACCTCTGGAGTTGGTCATTTAATGGCCCATGGGATATAATCTTGCTTGCAAAGTAGTAAAATAAATTTAAAATGCCTGTACATATGAAACTTTTGACCATTTTTCTGTTTGAAATGGTCTGATGTAAAAACCTTTTAGAGTAAACAGACCACATGGATGTGAAATGATATGTCTGTGTCTATTTCCAACTGTGAACAGACAGACTTGTTAAGGCCCTTCATAAATCACTACATTATAATCTAGGAGGTGCTGGAGGCTCTTGGGGAAAAAATTAGTTGTGAAGTGTGGACAACTAGGTGAGAGAGATCAGTTCTCATGCTTCATTGTGCCACACAGTGTAATCAGCATTTTGCCTATCCTGCAAGTGAAGTATCCCACTCAGTAAAGTGACTCAACAATCAGGTGGGAATGGTCGATTTCTATACCTCATTGTGTCACACAGAGATTATCCAGCACTTAAAGCTTCACCTGTCCTGCAAGGGGAGAGCTAGTTGGGTACAGTAAGGTGACCCAACTTTCTTCCCAAAAAACCTTTAGTGAACCGCACATAATAAATATTAGTGTTATCTAGCAGTAATGATTTAACGCATGGTAAAGTCATAGAAAGTAAGATTTTACTACAGCACTTGGAAGTTTGGTTTGGAAAAACAGATTAGAATGACAATAGGCTGTGTTTTCCTGTGAGTTAACAGGATTTGTTAACCAACATATGGTCCCTTTGTTTCCGTCTGGTAAAAGGACTGACACTTTAGATTTAATTTGAGAGACATATGTCATAGGAAAAAAGGGATACCTCCTGCCCTGGCCACTTCTCGATGGGGAAGCTTAAAGGGGCATTCAGAGTGCATGTGGGCAGTTGAAGGGAAGTGGGGTGGATAAGAGAAGGAGCCCCGCCCCCCACAACCCCATGCACACAGAAGGCCTGATTTTTTTTGCTGAAGTTACTGCAGCTGTCACCAAGGTGTTAATTGGGTAGTGAAGGAGGAGGCTGAAAGTGAGATTAAAGGGAGAAATTGGTCAGCTGGATCCGAATCTTTTCAGAGTGAACAAGAGGAAAACAAATTAGACTGAGGAGTTAGGAGTATGCCACAGATGAACAAGGGTCTGGATCGCATGTCATTTCAAGAAAAGCTTGTATATAGGGCAACCCCCTAGGGTCCCCTCCCGCTGTGGGAGCTTTACTGTCTTCCCAAGTAAGCATTTTGCACTCTTCCCTGTCAGTTAGCTTGCCAGAGACCGCATGGTGGTCATGGGAGGCTTGACCTCATCAAAGAAGCACTATCATAAATATGGCTATTTATAGGTAGGTACATGTGAGAGTTGGCACTCAGTCATTGATGGGTTATGTAATTTCCCTTCTACAAGACTCAGTGTCTCAATTTGCCAAATGAGAGTGGGAGAGTAAATGATGATTGGGATCTGTATGAGTGCTAATGACCAATCTATGGTGTCAAGTAAAAATCAATCAGATGTAATAGGAATGACTCAAGGTCTTTGAACCCAGAGACAGCAGACAGATTCTAGTTACTCCATCAGAGGAAGATAATGGATGAGCTTTTCAGAAGCAATAACAAGCTCTTGTGGGGAGAAGAGAATGGCACAAAGTAGTCTGGAAGCTAAAGAGATGCAAATTTAGCCAGGCTCAGTGGTTCAGCCTGCAATACCAGCACTTTGGGAGGCCGAGGCGAGTGGATTGCCTGAGCCTGCCGGTTCGAGACCAACCTGGGCAACTTAGTGAGACCTCGTGTCTACAATAAAATAAAATAGCCGGGCGTGGTAGCACACGTCTGTAGTTCCAGGTTACTCGGAAGGCTGAGGCTGAAGGATCGCTGGAGCCAGAAGGTCAACGTTGGGGTGGCTGTGAGCATGCATGCCTGCCACTGCACTCCAGCCTAGGAGAAGGAGTGAGACTCCAATTAAAAAAAGAGAGAGAGAGAGAGATGCAAATACCCATGTATTATGTAATTGATGATGATGATTTGCCTGAATCCTCTTTGTCTGCATAGATCATTTTGCCAAACCAGAATTCAGTGCAGGGGCTGATAAATACATCTTTCTTACTTAGGAATTTTTATGTGAAAGTTGTTATAGATGTTAAGAATTTAAATTACATTTAGATACACATTTAGCAAAATGAATATCTTGCAAAGAATGAAAGAACTTGATATATAGCAGCCCCTCAATAATACTTTGTCCAAAGTACAGAATTACCTAAAAATTCCAACTGCACCTGAAATTTGAGATTCTCTGCCTACCATTAAATATAAGGTATCTGAAGTGGCAAAATTAACTGCATGCTTGTTGGTTTACATACAATTAAATATAAGGCATCTGAAGTGACAAAATTAACTGCATGCTTGTTGATTTACATACAAATAACTAAAATGATAATAGTCTCAGGTTAAAAACAGACAAACTGCACCTAAGAAAATTTGCAAGACAGTACATGATTCAGAACTCCACTGATGGACAAAACTCCATTGAGCGTAGTTTCAATGAAAAACTATGAGAGATCCTCAAAACGTTGTACATGGCAAGTCTTTTTCAGATTTTTCTTTTGCAAGATTTATGACTTGGACTTCTACTTAATGAGTAGAAAACAAATATCGCATCTGAGTGGCCACATGGGACATGGAAATGAATAGGTGAGAAAGAGATAAAGAAATAAAATAGAACTGGATTCAGCAAGCAGCCTCTCTCATTCTTGGGGAAGGTTAATTAATGTTCAACTGTGTATCCTAAGTCTCCTCAGAGATGCATAGAGGCAGAGATCGAACATCAGTGAACACTACTAGGTGGAAGATCCACACTGTACTTTGGTCATCCTGCCAACAAGGATGACAAAGTCCTCACAGAAGGTAAAACACAGAATGGCCATTTTCACTTCAAATACATTAGGAAGGGGAGCTGAATCCAGTAGGTTCATCCCATCATACCTTCAGTTCTCAAAGACTCTTTTTAGAATAATATTGTCTCAGCACCATTTACTGAATAGGTTCTCCTCTCCCCAGTGGTTGTTGTTGGAGGCTTTGTCAAAGATGAGTTGATTGAGAAGTTGAGGCTTTGCTTCCAGAATCTCTATCCTGTTCCATTGGTCTATATGCCTATTCTTGTACCAATACCAGGCTGTTTTGATTACTGTAGCCTTATAGTAAAGTTTGAAGTCTGGAAGTTTAATAACTCCTGCTTTGTTTCTTTTACTAAGAATTGTTTTGTCTCTTCATGGTCGTTTATATGTCCATATGAATTTCTGTATTGTTATTTCCAGGTCTGCATCAAGAGAGCAGTGAGACAGCCCACAGAATGGAAAAAAATATTTGCCAACTGTATATCTGACAAAGGCCTGATATCTAGGATCTACAAGGAACTCAAATGTGCTGAAAGGAAAAAAACAAACAGCCCCATTAAAAAGTGGGCAAAAGACATGAATAGACACTTCTCAAAAGAAGATATACGAGCAGCCATAGACACATGAAAAAGTGCTCAGCCTCACTCATCATCAGAGAAATGCAAATCAAAACCACACAGAGATACCACCAAACCCCCATAAGAATGGCCATCATTACTAAAACAAACAACAACAGATGCTGGCAAGGTTGCAGAGAAAAAGGAATACTTCTACACTGCTGGTGGGAATTCAAACTAATGCAACCTCTTTGGAAGACAGTGTGGCAATTTCTGAAAGAACTAGAAATTGATCTTCCATATGACCCAGCAAATTCCCCTATTGGGAATATAGCCAGAGGAACTCAAATCATTCTACAAAAAAGATATCTGCACACATATGTTTGTTGCAGCTCTATTCACAATAACCAAAACATGGAATCAACCATGTTGCCCATCAAAGCTGGACTGGATTAAAAAAATGTGGTCCATATACACAATGGAATATTATACAGCCATCAAGAAGGACAACATACGAACTTCACAGCAAATTGGATGGATTTAGAGTTGATCATACTCAGTGATCTATCACAGAAACAAAGAACAGAGCACCATATGTTCTCACTCAGAAGTGGACCTTGAACAATTATAATACTATAAGAAAGGGATTGGCAGTAGTGGGAAACTGTCAGGGGAGGGGGGTGTGATTGGCAGTTGAGGGAAACTGCTAGGGGAGGGAGGGGATACCTCATCAACAAGGGTACCTGCATAATCAACGTTTGTATACCTAACCCTGAATTGTACCCCACATCTTTATAATAAAAAAAGAATAATATTGTCTCATATTCAGGTAATATTATTTCAAGCAGTGGTGTATTAGTTCTCATTGCTGGCATAACAAATTACCCCAACTTCCTACTGAAAATAAGACAAATTAATTTTCTTACAGTTCTGTGCATCAGAAGTCTGACATTGGGTATCACTGAGTTAAAGTCAAGATGAATGGAAATTTTAAAGAAATCAACATTCCATATAAGTGATATCCTGCAAAAGCAGTGTTTAGAGGAAAACTTATAGGTTCAAAGGCCTGCATTATAAAAAATGAAGATCTCAAGTCAACAATCTTATCTGCACTTTATGATACTGGATAAACAGAAAAGCAGACTAAACCAAAGGCATACATAATGAAGAAGGATTCAAGGCGAAATCAACGAAATTAGAGAATGACAAAACAATACAGAAAAATTAATGAAATTAAAATTTAGTTATTTGAAGAGATCAATAGGATTGAAAAACCTATAGCTAGATAGCCCAGAGAAAAAAAGAGGGAGTGCCCAAATTTTAAAAATGAGAAATGAAAGAGGGGACTTCACCACCAGCGAAACAGAAAGAAAGATGACTGTAAAGAAATACTATGAACAAGCGGGTGCCAATACATTAGGTAACTTGGGTAAAATAGAAAAATTCCTAAAAAGACAAACGCCATTGAAAGTGACTCAAGAAGAAATAGGAAATCAGAATAGACATATAAGTAAAGGTATGAAGTATTGCTTTAAAAATCCCATAAAGAAAAGACCAGGCACAGAGTTTCACTAGTGAAGTCTACCAAACATTTAAAATACAATTAATACTAATGCTCCAAAATATCTTCCAAAAAAATAAGATGCATTATTTCCCCACTCATTCTTTAAGACCAGTATTACCCTTTTTCCAAAGCCAAAGACATTACAAAAAATATTTACAGACAACTATGTCTTATGCATACAAGTTATCTCAGTTTTCATTATCTGGAAATGTCATCATTTCATCTTCATATAAATACGACATTTTGTATGTACATAATATATGCACATTTTCATATGTATGTGTATATATATGTGTGTCTGTGTATATATATATATATATATATATATATATATGAATATTTGTGCCTCCCCCACATTCACATGAGGTGTGGCCTTAGATGATGATGGTGTAGCCCTCATGAATAAGATTAGTGCTCTTATAAAAGAAATCACACAGCGTTCCCCATTCCCTTCCATCATATGGAAGATCGCCATCCATAAACTGGGACAGTTCCTCACCAGACACCAAGTCTGCTGGTGGCTTGATCTAAATTTCCCAGCCTCCAGAACTGTGAGGAAAAAAATAACTGTATCTTTTTTATAAGCCTCCTAGTCATGGGATTTTGTTATAGCAGCCCAAATGGACTAAGTCAGAAAATACATTAAAATATCATATATTTTTTATATACATCATTGTTGGATCTAAGACTATTGGTTGACAGTGTTTTTCCATCAGCCCTTTGAATATGTCAACCCACTGCCTCTGACTTTCTCGACTTCTAGTGAGAAGTCAGCTGCTAGTTTTATTGGAGTTCTCTTATACTTATTGAGTTACTTTTCTCTTGCTGCTTTCAAGATTTTCTCTTTGCCTTTGTCTTTCAAACTTTTTAGTAGGGTGTCCTTGAGAGTGCCTGTCTTTGAGGTGACCTATTTTGGAGTTTGTGGCACTTCTTTAATGTATAGATTAATGTTTTTCTCCGAATTTGGGAGATTTGGGCTCTTATTCATTTGAATATCTTTTCTGATTTTTCTCTCACTCCACTACTTCTGGTATGGTTATAATGCATATGCTGCTTCAATTAATGAGGTCTCACAATTCACTAAGGGTCTGTTCATTTTTTAAATTCTTTATTCTCTCTATTCTTAAGATTGCATAAACTCTATTGATCTGTCTTCAATATAGTTTGCCCTTTTCTTCTGCTAGTTTTAGTCTTGCGCCCATTTAACAAAATTTTACTTCCATTAATTTTTTTAATTCTAAAATTGCCTTTTGTTTCTTTTTTAAAGTTCACCTCTTTTTATTGATATTCACTATTTTATTTATTCATTGTTTCATGGTTTCCTTTTATTCCTGAATATATACATTATAGCTGCTTTAAAGTTTTTGTTTGCTAATCGTGACATCTAAGTATTCTTACAGGCAGTTTCTATTGCCTGCTTTTTTCCTGTGCATGGATCACATTTTCTTGTGTGTCTTCTACTTTTTTCTTGAAAACTGGACTTTTAAATAACATATTGTAACATATATACTATAGTATATATATCTGTATGCTTATTCCCTACTCTGCCCAAACCCAGTAGTTTGATGTTGTTGTTGTTTGTTTAGTGACTGGTTAGACTATTTTAGTAAAGTTTAATTTCCCTGCAATGTGACCTCTGTACACTTCAAAGGTTGCAGCCTCTGATATATGCACCGTCACTCTTGAATGACAGTGATTTTATCAGGGCACTTTGTCTCTTTCCCTGACCTCTCTGTTAAGGTGATAGCTCCGGTAGTTATCATACCAGGGTGTTAAACTCCACTAATTGCAGGAGCTATTGCTTTTGAAAATGTTCTGGGTGTAAATTGCTCCCACATAAAAGCATAAAAATAAATGCTGGTAAAGTCAACTATATTGAAATTTTGTTTGCCGAAAATTTCTGTTTTGCAAAACCAATGGAAAAAAACACTATAACATGTGTGATAGTATGTGAACTAAGATATATGCAGTACAAAGGACTGATATTCAAAATATGCCTACTTTCTGTGAATTGGTAAGAATAATGTTGTTAAAACCAATATACAAGCGATAAGAAAATTTGAGCAGGAATTTTATTTTTTTGAAGAAAATTAAACAGCAGATAAACATGTGAAAAGATTTTTGGTTTTATTCTTAATACAAAATAAAACCACAATTAGAACCCATTACATACTCACTAGATTGGAAAAATCAAGTCAAGCAATACCACTGGTGACAGTTACTGACAATGTTCTGCTTCTTAAGCTGGATTTTTTTTTTTTTTTTTTTTTTTTTTTTTTTTTTTTTTTTTTTTTTTTTTTTTTTTATAATTTGGCCCTTATGGTTTTGGTT